>JAIPRN010000070.1:0-43472 GCA_025469175.1 Geopemphigus sp. TES_GeoC_2020
TATATATAAAATGGTAGATTGTTTAATTTTTTGAATAAAAGTTTCGTACTTAAGAGTTCAAAAATTAGTCAGACAGTACCTGTACATAAAGAGCCATTTAAAAATATTGTTACTTATTAATCGTTAATACGTCGACCGATTACGCTTTTTACTATGCACTATTAGCGTACTTGAGATTAAATATTTTTTTATTCCTGTGAACGGACGTAAATTCCGATAACAACGATGTAACGCTAAACCCAGATGAAGTAAGGGGGAGGAGGGTTCAAGAAGAGCACAATCACAGAGTTCACTCATTTTAATGACCCACTCAATTCAACGAGACTTTTATTACGCGAGAAAACGTAAAAGCGAAATAAATCGTATTCTCGCCACGAGAATTCTTTAAACGGCCGACTGATAACTAAACATTATACTCGTAAACGTTACATTATTTTAGCCGATTCGGTTTGACGGTTTTTCTGTCGTAACCATTATTATTATTTTGCGGAAAGGTACAATATAGAAAAAGCGAAGCAATAATTGACCGTAATTACGGGTTTAAGTCACCAATTCTCGTATATATGACGTAGATTGAAAATATCGTGCTATAACGAAAAATTGATCGAAATTGTTACGAAATACTTTTCCGAATATTTATAGAACCCGTTAATTCAACCCTCTAACGATTGTATAAATATAAACTATGGTTTGTGTATCGTTTAATTTCAATAATGTTTTTTTAATAATGTCTTACGTAGGTAAACTAAATAGATTACGTAAATTGTGATATTACCTTCTTACTTCGTTAATTTTATTAAAGTTTCGTTTTTAAATTGTGTAATTTAAAAAAGCCGTCGCAAAATTCGCGCGTTACGATAATTTGTATTCGAAGCGAGGAGATGACGGGTTTTTCGAAAAGCCTCCCCTCCACTCATGGTTGCGTGTACCGACGTGATCTTGATAGCCCGAGCTTGTGGACCGATCACGGGCTGTATCGATAATGTAACGGACGACAAATTACGTCGACGCTTGGGCAGGTAGTACTAACCCGCGCGCACGGTACCAAATGGCGTAGTAATATTTTGTCCACCGTATAACTGGACAACGATTATTCGAAAATGCGAAGCGCGTGGCGAACGTACACGCGATAGAAAATTGTTTCACGGCTTACACATATATATCTATCAACCAATCGACCTGTCGAATTGGGTATTCTTCTTCACCATACACTCCTAACCATAATTGTACGCGGTCTACTCCGGAAGACTCGATCATTCACGCGTATAATGCGTCTATTCTGTGTACAACGTCTATCCACTTGCTTTTCGGTTTCTAATCTATCTATCGTCCACTCACAACAATCCCCGCCAAAAATTATCGAACCAAACCGTTACGCTTTGACGGTTTGTTATCAGCGTACGTTATCAGTATCCGATGTTCGCGTTATCAATACCCGAGAGCACTTTAGTGGGAAGTTTTCCGTTTTTCCTGTCGGTTCTTGTTCCGCGACGACGGTTGCGTAGCGCCTTTTGTGTCACGTACGGATCGCATTTCGAACCGACCGAATCGTTTAAATTTGTAATCGCGATGGCCGTGTTTGACGGGAATTCGTATTTTTTGTCCGATGCGTGGCTGTCGTGTTTTTACCGCCAACGTGTTTAGTACGTCCATTATTATTCGACGCGATGGTTCGATTAAAATTGTCCCGCGTCGTTTTGTGCGTTCTCGGATTCACGATCATTACGCTGCTGTGCGTGTACCTGCCCGACAAACCGTCCGTTTACACTGTCGGTGGTACACTGTCGGCGCTCAACACGACCATTACATTGGCCAACCGATCAGTTCAGTTGTTCCAAACCAAGTAAGCGTGTACCTACCCACCATTACTTCGGTTATTTTCGTGTTTCCATTTTTAACGCGCACGGCATCGTTTGCAGGAAAAACCAAGAAGTCGTCGTAGCCGTGGTGATTTGTGGAAATCGTACGTCCGAAGCGTTGGTCATGATCAAATCCGCAATCATTTTTCGGGGCGATTCCGATCTCAGAATAGTCGTGGTCGCCGAAAAACAAATTCAACAAGGATTTGACGAAACCGTAAATGTTAAATATATCTTACGTCATACATGAATAGATATATATATATTGTTTAATACGTGTATTGTTGCACCTTGTGCTATACCTGTAGTTAAGAGATTGGAAACTGTTGATGAACGACACATTTTCTTACGAGATACATGGTATTTCCTTTCCCAAAGAACACGCTGACGAATGGAGAAAATTGTTCCAGCCCTGCGCATCCGAACGCCTTTTTTTGCCTGTAAGTATAATGCGAATTGAATGATCTGATCACATCAGAGGTTTATTATTTGTCTTTCTCACTGTAGACAGTCTTAAGTCACTTGGACTCAATTTTGTACGTCGATACTGACACGTTGTTCTTGAGTGATGTTGGTGACGTGTGGAGAAACTTCGCTCTAATGAATGAATCTCAATTAGCCGCAATGGTACCTGAACATGAAAAAGTGAATATTGGTTGGTACAATCGATTTGCCAGACATCCGTTTTATGGGAAATTGGGTAAGCAATGATTGTGTGCAATATATATTGCCAATGATGACGTGAATGTTTGTGTTTTGTTTAGGATTAAATTCTGGTGTAATGTTGATGAATCTCACGCGAATGAGAGAATTCAATTGGATTAATAGACTAGCACCTGTTTTAGAAAAATATAGACTATACCTGACTTGGGGGGATCAAGATATTATTAACGTTATTTTTCACGATCATCCGGGTAAAGTGATTGTTGTTTAAACTCAATGGTGCTTGTTTAAAACAAAAATAAAACATTTTCCTTCCTTGTTTCTATAGATAAAGTTTACGTTTATCCGTGTCGATATAACTATCGTTCAGATCATTGTATGTACATGAGCAACTGTAAGTCGGCTGAACAGAATGGAGTAGCAGTTCTTCATGGATCTCGATTTACATTTCAAACATCCAAACAGCCCGCCTTTCGAGCATTATTCAATGCCATGTCCGAAGTAAGAATTATCTCATTACAAAATAATAATTTGTTAAGTGTGTAAAAAAATACGGTTATTTTTCTTTACAGTATCAATTGGGAAGTGATCCATTTAAATACCTACTAGAAAGAGCCACTAGCCTATTGAATGAAACTACAACAACAAATTGTGGACGTCTTGCACCCATATTTACACATAATATGAGACTTCTTTTTCAAACTGTATGACAAAATTAAAATATTTTCAAGTTATTAATGAAAGCAAAACAGGCACATCAAACGAGTATAACGGATTTTTTTGTTTTGTTCTATTGAACTAAATTAATATTGTCGAATATTCAAATAATATTGTAACGTTTATATTAAAACGATGATCGTACAAGAAAATAATTGAAAGAAAATTCGAAAAACAAACTTACTATTTCATGGCATTTAATTAGTTTTTAGTTAAATTTGTATAAATGAAATAACATCTTAAAACAATGTACTTATTGTTTTACACTAACAAAACTACATATGTTATCGTTTAAGTCGAAATATTTATTAAAATTATTCTTATTCAATGCTACCAAATTATGTATTCAACACCAAATCTGATTTGTTTTTATTATTTTATCGAATTTTTATTTTTGTTAAAACTAGAGAATTTTAAAATTATATATATATATATAAGTATTTTCTATTAATTTGTATTAGTTTTTTTTTCTGATTTATAAAATTTCGAATCTTATAGATCGAATAAGTATTATTTTTTGAAAACGGTTATTACCTTTAATTCATAAATACCTTTTTCTGTGATAACTACTGTTTTCGTATTGTATACTTTTAGTAAAATCAAAAATAATAATATTTTGTATTGTATTTCATACTGTATACATTAATTAGTTCATTTTATTTACCTTGATATTTGTACAACATTTAATAAAGTATTTTTTAGTTATTTAATTTAGTGTTATTAAATGATGGAAGGATTATATAATTAATGATTTGTTACAAACAGAGTTATAGTACTATTTCAATTGTATTGAGATTTAAATTGGTTAAATTTTATCGAACTATGTAAATATGTTTGATATTTCTCGCTCGGAAATCTAAACGTATTTTAAATAATATTAATTAATAACGATTTAAACTGTGAAATTCAAAAGGTATGTTAATTTCGTTAACAATTAAATCGGTTAATTTTCCTTTTTTTTTAGAATATTGGAAAAATTTATTTAATTGTGTAGTCAAATAATTTTGAAAAGTTTTCTATTTGTTAGTGCTTATCATTAGATCATTCAACACGTTTTAAAAACCAAACGTTTTGAACAATTATATATGGATATATAGATAAATCAATTACACGAAAAATTGACATTAGACGACGAAAAAAATTAAGTTTCCCATAGTCTCAGAAACAACTTGTGGAGTACTTACAATCTCTGACAACAATAAAAACAAATACGTACTTAAAAATATCGTTTTCTTTTTATTAAAATAAAATTCCTTTTTTTTTTTTTGATACAATATTACATAATATATAATATTATATACGTACATAATATGTATGTATTATTTCGGTTTATCAAAAAAATATTTACAGTTTTAAAATGCCGTTGGTTGGCGTTGATTACGCGTCGTAAAAAATTCGAAATATAATAAATATCGAATTAATTGCGCGCTCTTAATCAATTATCATTGACGACGGCGCAATTTGTTGGTATAATAAATACAGGGTATAAAAAAAATTACTAAAATTCCCTTAAGAAAAGCTTTCCAAGTTCGTTGTTTTTTTCAACGAAATATTTACAATTACGTATCATATGCATACGCAGATTTCAAGAGAATATTTAATAGATTTGTACAAGGCGTATCCCTCGGGATCTAACACAAATGTGGTAAATATCATTTTTCAGTTCATGTTCTGTTTTTGTAATTGTTATCACCATGGAACTCTGCGCCACAATTATCGTTGTTTCGACGTATTTTTACGACTTAACAAATTTGAATAGGTTTTTTGTTTTCGTCGTTCGAAACTATTTTTAAAAATTTAAAACGTCAATTAATGGTGGTCGGCCGATGTCAATTTATTTTAATTTGAACGAACACAAACGCCAACTTTCGCGCGCCAAAAATGCTTCTAAAAATTATACGTACAAATAGGAGTTTACTCGGTTGAAAACAAACTCGAACACAATATCCGTTTATTATTTCGCGACGATTTTCTCGCGCAATCGTTCGAAGAGAAACGAAAACAAAAGTTGCTCGCCGAATTCCGAGGGCCGTCCTACGCACATTTATCTAAAAACAAATTTTACGTACCTATCTACTTGTTACGTATTTCGTTCAATTTTCGTATCGCTTTCCGTAAGTCCTATTATTCGTTAAACGAAATAAATCGTAAAGTTTTATATACACACGACGACCGCGCTATTTCAATGTCCTTCGCATTTTTACCGCCAACTGCGAGCTCTTATAAACGAACGTCACCCGTATACTTAACGAAGACAAAAAAAAAACACGTACAAAGTAAAGTGAAAAAAATAGAAACACACAATTTGGTCGTTCGTCGAAGTTCACGACGGTTTTCACGTCTAACGAAATAGAAAGAATAATAAAATAAAAAATAAAAGTCGACGATAATCATTTTTTAACCGTGGCGCCGCGGTTGTTGGTGGACGCCAATTCCTGGTCGCCGGTCGCCGCTGGACTATTCCACGGCTGCAACTCGCTGGACCCGATGAAATTGTACAGCATCCCCGGCACGGCGATGATCACTCCGCTCAGGCCGAAAAAGTGTTGCCACGATTCGATCGTGTTCTGGAGGGGGAAACAACAATTTCGTTAAATAATTCGCGAGAATACGAAAAAACATCCCGACTAAACAACGCGTTTGCGTTTCCGATCGAAACGCCGCGTAATATAAGGACGGTCTTACGTAGTGCGTCGTTACTAAATATTATTTATCGTTTAAGCGAAACGCTCACGTTGTCGTTTGTAAAGTAAGATAGTACGATCGGCGATATCATTCCCGGGACGACTCCGATGATACCGCTGAATCCTTGCAACACGCCTATAAAACGGGGGGCAATAATGCATAATGCGATCGCCGCGAATGTGCGGCGAATGGCCACTGGCGATCGTGAACAGTGACGAACCAATTTTGCCGGACGTCGGCGCGATAATTTTATTTCGGTCACGGTGGTTTATTCGATTTAAACGTATCGCGGGTTTTAGTTGGGTTAGGATAAAAGCCGCGCGCGGACGTATGAACCGGCCGACCAGCGAATTCGCGAGTAAAGCGCCCGTTCGAAGTAAATTTGGGGGGGGGGGGATTTACCGAAACGTATTCGGGGATCGAGATCTCGTCGTTAAATCGCGGCGACGATCGATTCCGGAATAAACGGTTCTAGAAATGGCGCGTTAGCCCGACTTGACCGTCACTGCACATTCGCCACACATCCGCCGCGCGCGCTCACGCGGATAATAACACAACGGTTGGTCGGCGACCGACGCGGTAAACGGACACGACCGGACGATACTCACTGGCGAAGTTCGGCGACAGGTCGACCATTATGGACAGCGGTCCGGACGTGGACGCGCCACTCACCGTCATCGCCAGCAGCAGAAACCCGTTGACCAACAGCTGATCGCATCCCGAGTACACGAGCGCCACGATAAGCGCGGCCTGGACCACCGTGCAGATGTTCGTCGATATCTTACGGACGCACGTGCGGCTGTACATGCCGCTGGACATGAGCGAGTCGACGGCGAACGACAGGAACAGGGAGAACAGGAACCGGGTAAGGTGCGGCACGCCCGACCACAGGCCGATCTGAATCGGTTGGGTATGGAGGGGGGGGCGGAAGTGTTTAAACATGAGTCGAGCCGGAGCACATTTTTTTGTCGGCCGCCCCGACGTTATCGTTACGCGTAAAATACCTTTTGCGGATTCCACCCGAACATCAGGTCCAAATAGGTGGGCGTTTGCGTCATAAGCGTATGCAGCGCCCAACCGGTGCTCCACTGGATGGACAAGGCGATCCAGAACGGGACGCATGTCAGCACAGACTTCCATGGAATCGGCAGCTGCACAAACCACAAGAAAAAACAAACATTAGACTACGAACGCCGCACGGTATATCGATTCTTGCGGAATACGAGCAGATGTTCGTTACGGTAAAATACGTTTTTTCTTTTGAAACAAAATTATCCGCGACTTTAAAACGTTCGTATCAACAAAAAAAAAAAAAACGCTTTATAACCCCGTGACTTGTAAAATGTAAACGTTTATAAATACGATTTATTCGAACAAACGAACGATCGAAAACAACTACCGATCGATATAATCGTTACGGTCGTTGGGTTCGGGAAGTACGAAACGAAATAATTAACGGGAGGGGGGAAGTGTCAATTAAACGACTACTTAATCCACCCTTGCGACAAGAACGTCGTTTTCATTGCTTTAGACCCGCCACAAATCGCGAACTGTTCGATATAATTTCGGTCCTGCGCGTTTCGCGCACGTACCTTGACGGAAGACACCACGTTTGTGAGGCTGTTGGTGATGTGCGTGAGCTCGAGCTGTGTTATGTACGGATGCTGCGCGGGAGTGTCGTACACGAACAACCACCACGCCAGGAACCACAACATGCCGACCAATCCCGTGCTATAGAACACGTACGGCCAACCCCATCTTTCCAGTATGTATCCGCAGAACGGGTACGTGGCGGCCACACCGATCGAGCTACCTTTTAAATTCAACAAAATACAAATTGGACGTTTTATGTACGACGCGCGGCCGCGGGAGTCGAAAACAACGGTAAATCGACATTGGACGTCCGAAACGTTCATTCTTGTTAAATGAAATCGATGAGGGGGGGGGGAAAAGGTTGGTAAAATTACCTCGATGAAAAAAAATTACGTTTTGAACCACCCCACGTAAGAAAAACGATCGTTACGTACACGGCCTTAAAGTGAAAACTCGAAACATTTTTGGATCGTTTACAACGATAGTCTAGGATATTCCCTCTTTCTTCCCACTACATTTTCCCTCCATATTTTACCATTAAAATATTTTAAACCAAATATAAACTAAATATACCTACTTCACTTTTTTCTCTCCAAACTATACGGGGCCAGTCACCCTTGTCCTCGCCTTCCATTTTACACAATCTTAATATTCGTATAATACACTTTGTACGCGTATACATAAAAGATACGTAAACAATTCGAGTGGAAAATGCACCCAATAAAAAATGTATAATGTGACGAGTATTTTTTTGTTTCTTTTAATATATAAAATTAAACAAATACGAACGTTTTTAGGCTTTAAGTACGAACTAGTAATAATAAATTATTTACGTACGTTACGTACGTATTACTTGATACGGATTTCGGGTTAAACGTATAAAATGAACACGTGCACCGCGTTGCGTTATAATTTAAAAAGGAAACGTCGGGGAAAATTAACCGTTATCGTCAAATGTCGAGGACAATTAGGGGAAAATCGCGAAACTAAATATTGAAATTATCGACGCGTCCGATAAAAATACCGTACGAAATAAATGTTCGGTATTTATTTATCGAACCGATTTTTATGTTGTCGCTGTTGTTGATATGTTTCTCCGAAACTATTTAGATAATTCGGAAATTAAAATCCGTCCCCCGGGGGGGAATTTCGTCCTCACCGTTGTCGGCAGGTCCGATAATAGAACGACGCGAATCACGTGGTCCTTAGTAAACGTTACGCGTATAGTTCGTACAGTATATACGATACTATATCGCGTTGGACAACATGCAAGCGTGACGTCCCGTAATAGAGACAACCGGGGCCCGTTTTCGAACGACTTCCATCGTGCGAAATCGTATTAACGGCCGTTACTGTACACGTTTGATTAACCGAAAACGAATTTGAACGCGACAACTCCATTCGACTCATTATTATTACGATTATCGTCAATAACCGTTTTAGTAATAATGTACGGTTACGATATGTTCGAGAGTCGAACGTTTCGGCGGCGCGTACGCGTGAGACGGGCGCGTGTCGCGATCGACGACGCGAAAATCGAACGTTAATTGAAAATAATGACCCAAATAGGCGGTGATGAATTTGCTCCTCTTGTTCGGCGGCACCCAGTGTGCGGTCAGATGATGCACCGACGGCCACGCCATACCCTAAACGACACGTACACACATTGCGTTATTAAAAATCCACGTGGAAAACGAACGTATTGCGAATAGCGCGACGTACGGTGGCGGCCATTCAACAGTTACGTGTCGTCGGTCGGTAACTCGTGTGAACGGCCCCGGAATGTCGATTTCAACGAAATCGTACACGCGCAAATTTAAGGACGAGCGCGGAAGAGTTATGACGACGGACCGAAGTAAGTAATTTAAAAAACGTTCGAAAGATTATTCACGATTTTTTAGCATTTAGGCGCAAGGTGGTCGTACATTTTAATCAAAATTTTAAAAAAAATATTAACAAATATATATATGTAGGTATAAGAATAGTACTTTTAATATCCGAAGTTACGCGTGTAAATAACGGAAATATAATACCGTTTTTCGAGTTTTTAAAATATCACTGTTAAACTTCGTGGACATTTTGTAAAGGGTATTGTTCTTTTTTTGATAAACTGTTTTTAATCGCGTATTTATTAAGAATGACGTAATTATGTGTATATAAATCGACTTTTAAAGAAAAAAGCATTTATCTTTAAAATACTGTGGCCGGTACCATTCAACGAGATTTAGTAAGGCATTTACGATTAAGCAACTGTTAAAATTCCTATTGAATATAAATTAAATCGTGGCGGGACAAATTGATTTAATTTTAACTCGTTAAATTAAGTAAATATAAAAAAACGCGTTTAAGGTTTTTTTGTTTTAAAAAGGAACTTAACTTAATTAAAGTAGAACATTTGGTAGCGCGAAAAAGGAAATTAGACCTTCCAATATGTCTCGTTTAGTCTCCAATAAAGACTGAAGTACACGTTGACATATATAACAAATATCGATACGTACCCCGACGAAACCCTGTAGCGTTCGTGCCATGATAAGGCCTTTGATATTCCATCGGGCCACAAACGGCATTACCATAGACATGGCGAACATGAATAAATTGCTGAAGCCGAATATGCGTTTGGCGCCGAAATTTCGAGCGAGTAAACCGCCCGGTAGCTGCATCGCCCAGTGGAGCCAATAAAACGAGCCGAGCACCATAGCCCGTTCACTGTCGTTCCATTCAAATTCTTTCTGTTAGAACGATTACGTAGATGGTGTTTAAGTACAATAGTAGGCGGTTGTAAAAAGTTATATTAACGAAAAACGTATGGGTTAGAAATTTTTTTGTAGAAATCCGTATGGATCGACCTATATTGCGCGCGCGCTCGCGTTCACACACACACATATCGACTCTGAAAATTATTCGTACGATAGTTACTTGAAACAAATTTGTAACTAGAAAATCGGCGTATTTTTATTAAAAAATTAACGCGAACGCGTCGAAAATATAATAACAATTTTAAACCGTATTTATAAACGATTTTTCAATCATTTTAAGCGTTATATTTACTTCTTCGATTTCGTTAAAAACAACCAAAATGTCTAAGGCACGTAAAAACACCGTTTCGTTAAAATAAGTTGTAATCAGTAAAGATAGATGACGCTTTAAAATTCGTCAGCGTGAAAAACGTCGAATACTTCGTCGTCGTAATCGGGTATTGAGTATTATATAATATTATATTAATTATTACGTATCAGTTTGATTACGACGACGAAGTGGTAGACGTGTTTGTATAAAAAAAAATCATATTTGATTTCGTCGCGATAACGCCGCGCGGTTTTTTTTCGTTTTTTCGTATTACGATGAATACCCGAAAGTATAACGACGGCGGCGATTACTTTTTTGACGAAGAAATCCTTTTCGTAGGCTACGCTCGCGTTCGTCGCGGTGGAATTGCCGCACATCAGTATGCTCCGTCCTTTGCTCTTCACCGTCGTCATGTCCACGATGGCGATGTTCAGGTTGATGCGGATCATGTAGTTGCACGCGAACCCGGCGAACACGAGGAACCATAACGAAATAGAGGCTGCGCACGCAAACAGATCGGGACGTCGTTATTAACGTCGGGGACGACATTTCGACGAAAACGGTAAATAGTTCCGTTTCGTCGGTTGATCGTAAACATAACCCGCGCGGACTCGCCGAGCCCCATGGTGGCCTTGCATACACCCGTACACCCTATTTAACAATCGCGTACGTGGACGTTGCGTTGTACTGCCGTTCGACGACGTTATTAATTTATAAGTATTACGTAAGTACTAATTGACCGCGTAAACTATTCGTTTATCGCGTAAAACGACTACAGGCGACGCTTTACTATTTGTCCGTAAACGAAGCGTGTTTGCGATCGACTCTAATTGTTTACGAATAAAACGGCTCGACGACAGTCGAACGATAAAATCGTTTGGAAATAGCTCGGGAACGCTTCGGTTTCAAAAAAACCGTTTCGACGCGTCCGCGTACGAGCGCACTTGACGTATTGTGCGTTTCGTTTCCGGGTAGAAAAAACGAAATTCTATTATTTCGCCGAATCGAATTTATCGAATTTAAACGTCCGTAAATGTCGAACCCGTGACGTACTTAGCCGCTTATCGTTATTGATGCATCAATATTGTTAGTAATTTTATCGAACGTAACGCAGAATTAGCGAGCTGGTGATAATGTATTCGTAATTAACGCGTTAAAACGCGTGTGGTCCGAACGCTAATTAAACGGCGATTGTTTAAACGAAAAGCGTCGGCGTCTAATGAGGATTTTGTACGGTGTTAAAAATTAATAACGTTTTTAACGTTCGATATAACGCGCTCTTTCAAACGTTCGGTATATTTGGAACGCGCACGGGCGTTTATTTACGGCGTTGGTAAATTTATCGATTTCGAAAAACTTCGAAACGTCCGTCGTTTCGAACAATAATGGTACGCGTTTTGAAACCGATACGTGAAACGATTAAAAACCAAATTAAACGAAATACTTTCCGAGACGCGTGTACTCGGTAAATTTTACGTACGTCACGACGTTACCGTTGTGCGGTAGACGGTAGACGGGTCAGCGGCAACTTCAAAATCAAGTTTTTACTCGTACAACGGTCTCCCGAATCGAATCGAGTTAGCGATAGTGGACGACACGAGCGACGTCGAATACTACGATATCGTGTACACGGGTGTTCGGAACTAATTGTAACGAAGACCGCGTGTGTAACACGCCGGCCGGGAAAATTCGTTTTTTACGTCAATTTCGTTAATCGGAACGACTACACTTTCGACTAAGTTATTTTTTCGATGTCAAGTAGCCCAGCCTCGGCTACATTAACGTATTCGGTCATATAAATCATCGTACGTGGGCAATATCATATATACTTCCTAGACGAAAGCGTGTAGATATTTTTAACGCTCAGAGATAACGCGTAATCAAATTTATATAAAATATTTATACACAAATATTAAATACGTTGGTACTATGAAACAATGTGTGATACGTTAATTTTATCGATACACACACACACACACACACACACACACACACACACACACAAACACTTATTATATACTTGTTTAATTAGCGAGTGAATGTAATAATAAAATTTTTTTAAAAAATTCTGATAATGACACGCGCTTGTATTTAAAAAAACAAATCCTACTTAGATTTTAAATGTAATACGCGATGATTCTGAATACAGGCTCTGGTTTATAATACCAGGTTATATATAGTACTCCTATATGTGCGTGTATATATATATATATTTATTTGTAATCGACGGTATTTATTTATCGTAAATAACGAGTTGTATGCGAAAATAAATTGAACGTAAGCGCGTGTACATTTTTTCGTCGAAAACAAAATTCTCAACAACTATACGAATTATAAGTAAACCGCGCCGTGTGTTTTTTAAAACCAAATCTATATCCATTTTCGATAATTATGAACATCTCTGTCCGTGATACACTGCGGTATAATACTAGACCGAAACGCCACTCGTGTAACGTTATATATCGACAGATACGTATATAAGTACTACAAGTCGAAAGATTTTTAATAGCGTATTGTATTTTAGATATACAAGCGCCAATAAAAACCGAAGTATAGGATTTAGCTGGATGGAATAAACGTTGTACGTACCATTATCTGTGAAATGATAAGTTATTTAGTTTAGGGATTTAGACAATAAAACGTTGTATTAATTTGTTATTGTGTCTGTACACACTCGAAATTAAACGAATATTTTATAAGAAACGTACGATAACGTACTAGGTGTACGTTTGTGTATTTCAATAGATGTACATTATACGTCGCGCTATTCTATGAGATAGAGCGGTACATAAATATAGTATAAATTTACAAAAAACCGAATAGTTTAATAACAATTCTATAATTTTCGTAATGACTTCGATTGTTTATCGTTTTATCACGATCAATTACTTATTTATATAATTAAGAATATATTTCGCGTTATAATCGTAACTAATAGTGTTGACTTGTCAAGCTTAAACGACCTTATTATGTACGTACTATCGTTACGTTCATTTACGTCGATGTATGGTTTGTTTGAATTTTGCCGAGAGGTCGTTAATTTTCACCGTACACGTTTAAAATATTTATCGTGTATTCGACGCGTACGTAAATATATTTTTGGGTTTTTCGTCAGTCGCGTAGCTTCGTATGTAGTTCATATTCCGATAAAAAAATAAAAAACGCATGATTACTTCAGCTTTTCAAGTCGAAAAGTCTACATTAGCCATTTGATAATATAAATATATACAGAGAATGAAAGACTTCGGACTAATTACTAGAATTCTAAAACATTAACAATTAATGATACAGAGATTATAATTATTATATTCGTAATTAATTACCACGATCCAAACAATTTATGCCTAATTGTCAATAATTGTTCAAATAAATTACAACTTATTACTCCGCGTTCAATTGTTTTTATCTTCTGTACCATTAACTGTCACAAGCGTTTAATATTCCCGTTTTTGTTTTCCATTTAAACGAAAACTACCGTACACTACTATATTGGCCCGATAACTTGTCGTTTCATTTGCGTCGCGTACACGCAAATGCCGTCCGTATAAAAGAATTCGACAGATCACATGGGTCACGGAAAACCGATAGATGTTTTGTTTGATAAGCGATCGCCGCTAGGTTCCATTGGCGGTGAAAATCAAGAGAAGAAAAACACCCCTAAGTACGAAAAGCGTCGATGACTCTTTGATTACGTTATACATATTTATATATTTGTAAAGGGTTGTTTGAAAATTCGTTAATTTATAATTCGAAGTGTTATAGCAAAATACGTAACTAATTACGGCAATATTTAAAGCTATAATTATATATGTATATAATTTAGTTTCGAGAGCGACCACCGAAAGACAATAATAAATTCTTGTGTTATCTTAACCATTGTTATGATTCGTGCATAGTCGCACGTATGGTAATTAATTACATAGTCGTACGTAGTAGGAGCCTGAATTGCAATAATTCGGTAAACGAAAAATGTGAGCTAAAATCGAAACTACGCGACTTCAAAGGAAATATTCCCGAATCGAATGGCGAGATTTTACAACGACGACCGTATGTGGACCGATATTGAAATTAAACGAAGTGAACGGCGGTCAAAAGGAAAGAAAGTGAAATAATAATTAACGCGCGTATTATAAATCGGTATTGATGTTCTAGTACCGAAACAAAATATAAAATAACGTCCGTTAACGGGCGATATTGTCTTTGGACGGGTAAATAATCGCGTGAAAATTGTATTATATATAAATACGGTATATTGGACGGGCGGTGGTGTATGGGACGAATTATTAATAAAAGCTAAAAAAAGGAAAACAAATTAAGAAAAGATAGTAAACACTAACGGGCGTATATACGCGTTAGAATAAAGCGCGTGTGTCATCGTCGTCGTCGTCGTCGGTTCTATGTTTGTTTTCGAAGCGCACGTTTTTGGCGCGACAAACACGATTTGTTCACGGCGGGCCACCGGCCAAAACGTATATAGCGACCACAAATTCGAACGCCCGCGTTCAGTGTCTTTCGGCACCCACGACGGCCGTGTTCACGTCGGTCGGCCCTGTGGTATTACGATTTTATAAAAATGCGTTTCGCAAAACGGGCCCGTCAAGGTCGCGAGTGAAGTTATTATTGTTTGTACGTACGGTTGTACAGCCGAACGGCGGGTAAATTTCAAAATAGAAAAACGCGAAGAAAATCCGCACTTTCGGTCCCACGACGCGCTTACCTTTCATGGTCGTGTGTGTTAGCGTCCGACGTTTACTGCCCGTCGCGCGTGTTGCTTGATATCGACGACCGGTGTCCCTCCGGACGGGTAGGAAAGAAGTGCGTCGCTGCCCTTCGGCACGGACGATGACGAACGTACCGCGGCAGTAGCGTCGGTCACACGGGTGAGATCGACGTAATCGATGACGGTCAACGGTCCATGGCCAATGGGGACGATCGGCAGCAGCGATGAACCGTCACGCGGTGTATACTACTACGCTACAACTGACGCTAAAGCGCGCGCGAATGCGTATTTTCTTTCGATATTCCAATCCCACCGATATACACACACACACACACAGCGCGCTCACACGCACACTACGTTCAGTTTCGAGACCGACGAGATTATTTCACAGTGAGTAACAGCAACCCCCTCGGAGGACGCTCGTCATTAAGTAAGTGGGTGTGTGTGTGTGTGTGTATTAAATACGTCGCGGGCAATTGCACGGTTCTGTTTACGGAACCATCACCGATGACCGCGAACGACGGACACGTGGACGGACGGATATCTCTGGCGGCGGTCTGTGTACAAACAACATACGGAGCGCGCCCATTATATCGTCGTACGAGGCGAAAGGGTTTCGATGTTTCGGCGATTACGTCGTCGTCGACGATAAAACGGAATTTCGGACGACGCCGAAAACATCCGTGTCTTCGTTTTTAATCGGACGAACAACGACGATGGACATCCGTTTCGTTCGAACACAAACCGCCTGTTCTTTCATTTTTTCGATGGCGGTCGTCGTTTTCCGAAATTTCACCGGTCGGCAAATACACGTTTTTAGTTCGCGAACGACCCTACTAAACTATTCGACGCCCAGTAACATTTTCTAAATAAAACGATCGTTTTCGCCGAACTAATCGAAAGTTCGATTTCGGTTCGTCAAAAAAAAGTAACGAAATTGTCTTTTTAATAGACGATTTAGTCGAAAAACTAAAACGATAATTGTCCCGGATTTATTCCGATTATTCTATTCGCTAATTGTGACCGACTCCAAATAGCTGTGGGAAAAGGCGAAGAAGAAGAAGAAGTAAAAATAGAAGATTCTATTCGCTTAATTTTAAACTATTAAGTACGTTCGAACCGACGTGTATATTTCGAACATTTCAAAAAAATAAAGGCGGCGAGAGTCCGTAAAAAAAAAATCGTAAACAAATTCGTGTTTTTGTTCTCGGTACATCGCCTAAAAGTTCGTAAAATGAAAAATTGTCCGCGAAAAATAAAGGAACGCGGCTTGTTTCCGTTTTGTCGGAATTCCGTTTTATCTATTCGGTAATCGTAAAAAAAATACCGTACGTATTACCTGTACGTTATAGTTCCTAACGAACGCTACGGGGGTCTATTAAACACCCCACCTCCTCGTACGTACAACCAACCGAACATAAGATACACTCTGTAGTATAATTATTACATAACATTATACAATAATATCGTTAATTATACGACGTTGTTGATAAGACGACGACGAAGCGGAGTGGTACACGATTGGACATGGGCGTCGGCATACGGGTTTACGAACAAAATAAATAACGTGCATGTCATTGATAATGTACGATTGCGGGCGTCGTGTATAAACTCGGCCAACGTTTATTATACAGAGGGAGAAAAACATATTAGATATATACCGCTTAAACGTTATAACGGACTTGACGACGAGCAACGAGACGGTTCAATCGCGCATGTACGTTAAGTACCGTAACAGTTAGTGGCGAAGGATGTCCTCTCGACGAGAAAATCTTTACTTCCGTTACATAATGTGTCCATAACAACGTCGTACACAAAATCGAACTGGACATCTCTGCCGAGTGACCCCACTTATTGGACGTCGTGTTACGCGTAAATCGATTTATGTCCGCCAGATTCGGAGGCCCGCATGCACGGTACACATACGTACGCGCGCGTGTATAGGCTCGAGTATTTCGTTTTTACGAAAAACAACTGTACGTGTGTGGCACCGCGTGTACGGATATCCTTCGAACTGGGCGTGTGGGGAGGTGCTTAATCCTCCTCCACCCAAACTCTTGACTATTCAATATATAGCCGGTACATTTATTTAAATTCCTCGCGCGCGATTCGTCGTTATTTAAATAAATTTACGTCATACCTATTAAAAATATATTTAGTATGTATAACCGTAAACGATTTGTTGTCGAGTTGGCGAATCCATAAGGTTCACTCCGCTTCCCTTTTCACCCACGATTCGTTGTTTGGTTCGGATTTGTCCGTAATATTAAAACGTTCGATTAAATTACGTTATGATAAAACGCGCGCGCCGAACATTTTTCTCCGTCATTTTATCGGGCGCGAGGAATCCTCGTAATTTTTTTGGTTCGTCGAAACATTCGAAAAAGAAATGTTACACCGAATTCGCGCTCCGCCGAAAATGCGACGGCACGAAGTAGCGCCCACACGCGCCTATACGTATCTCTAATGACGACTCAATCGGTCCGATTCGATGCGAATGTCTGCACTCTTCGTAAGAGCGTAACGTCGAGTGTCATATACGTGCGATGGGTACGAACGGTCCGACGACGACGGGCTCCGCGACTTACCACGATCCGTATAGCGATCGATAATTATATATACTGACACGGAGGAACCGCCGAGTCGTTGTTCCGTGCTTTCTCTTCCGTTGTGTTTACATTCGTCCGCGGCAAGGACGGTGCGTCGCCCAGAAGACCGACACCACGCGACTGAATCGAAATTTCCCGAAAACGTCAAGTAACTTCGTTTCGTTATTATTATTACGGGCCAGAACGGCCAAATTCGGCCGGGCCGTCCGATTTCGTTTCGTTAGAGCTATGCGCCGTGTCTCCGTCTCCTTTTCGCATTATAGTTTAGAAATTTCCGTCCCCGTAACATACCTACTACCCTCACGTCCGTTTCGCCAACACCAAACTGCGGACCGTATTTCCTTCTCCGTTCTTCCTGTTGCTCACGTTACGCGCAATTTTCGACACGTGTAGTCCGACTAACAGTCCGGGATTAGACAGCGATATATTTCGCGTCCGACTACTTCGGTCATCGATATTCAGTATTCAATCAGGCCACTATCCCGAAACGATCGCGTTTTGTACTTTTACAAATACACGTATATATTTATATTTTCTCGTCGGCACTTTCGAACAATTCGTTAACTTTCTACGTCCGAGTGATCTTTTATTTGATAAACTCTTTCGATAATCCAATTTTAACTCTTAAAGTTCCCTCGTCGTTATGCCGCGCGAATTCGATAATATTTTAAAAAACGAACGTCCGTCGTAGCTTATAATTCGCACCAAATTCCTAAATAAACGATAAATTAACCGTTCGAGATAGTTTGCCCGAAAAATCTGTCACGCGCCAATTAGACGATGACTCGTCAATAATTGACATTGAACGTGTGGAATCGACATTTCTACAAATGAGGCGAAAGTGATTTTGGTTTGTGTGCAACGCGCGCGCTTCGACGTTTTTACATTCCGAACATTTAGACCGACTTTCGCGGTCTAACTCAACCACGGGTCTGGTGGAACCGAAGTCGGTATATTATAAATCGTCTAATATCGTCTCTTCTTTACGTCGCCATTTGCTAAATTAATATTAATAATAGCCTCCGTGTTAACGTAGAAATATTCGATTACGAAATATATGTATATTGGGCGAACGCGTTTCGACGTGTTCTCAAAACAGAAGACTACGTACGCGATGTTATTAATCGGATTTTCGACGTAATGATAATGATTTATAAAAAAAATCACGATAAAATTCTTTCCAATAATATTATAATTATACGTGATTTCGAAGAAAACGTTTTTTCTTAATATATTTCGTTTTATTATTGTGTAATTTTTGTTGTTACGATTGAACATTTTCGAATTTAAATTTTAAACGATTCTCTTTAAGCATTTCATACGTGTCGCTTGTAGACTAGGATTTTATTTTTAACGGTATTTCTATTTCTTACACGCATTCATAACGTTCAAGCGAAATTATTTTTCAACGATTTCGGCCGAGTTATTTTCGTTAACACGGCGGCTATTCTACAATAATACGAATTTACGGTTGTACATCTATACGCTGTTTGATATTTTGAGCGTACATTTGTATTTAGAAAAATAGACGAAAAACGTATTCCGTTTTGAATAGATAATATTTTATATTTTTTAATAAAATTCGACGGATATTTTATTACGATTAAACCTTTTCTTTACGACCAAGTATACTAAAAATTAAAAATATTCCGTTACTTATTAATTTTAAACGAAAATTCGACAAGAATAACAATAAGTATATATATATTAGTGTCGTCGTGCTTTCGTACGTTTATTTGATTGAAAATATATGTTAAGTACGTTTTTTCGAAAACAACGAATGTTATGGTAAATATATTCGTTTTAGCTATTTTAAGGCACGGACACGTCGAATAGTCTCACGCGGATTGATCACATTTTTATATACAGCGATTGTTTTCTTTTAATTAATAAAACGCACTCGCGACTAAGTGAGTATGAATAACATTTTGATTTGTAGTTCGACCAACATAATAACGTTGCGCTATTACGACGGCGGTACATATAATTCGAAATCGACGTTTTAATTTATATATAATTTTTTTATTTGGTACAACGACGAACAATAGTTGGACTACGTCGGTACCGATTCACTGGTCGTTATCACCGTGGTTCACTATTCTATTTACTTTCGGACCAATCTGTCGGTGGTCAATGTTCAATTACTACGAGTTTTCGACGCACGTGTTTTCCGATATGCCAATTATTAAACCATTAAGGGCGACATAACAATAACATATTATTATATTTAATTATAAATTTTCGAACACGCTCGATTTGAACAATTAACGCGAATTATCGGTTCCATTTCCAGCCGTTACTGGTTACCTACTTCCGTTGATATGCCTTTCATAATAACCTGAAAAAATATTAGATGAGAAAATTGCTGTCGGCGATGAGCGATAATTACGAAATTACGCGTAACGATAACAATTAAAAACCAAGCCGAGACTTGTGCCTTTTTTCATGTACCTACGTGACGAAATTCGTGATACGAGATCTACAAACTCGAAACGTCGGCTTCCAAGCTCAGGGGTGGTACATGAAACAAGCTCTACTCATTATACATATGTGTTGAAAACGAAATTACGTATGTAATCTGTAAACATAGTTAAGATACGAAGACCGTTGTTTTTTAATACGGGACCGTACGCCGACTAAAATAGCGCACATTCTGTACATTACTTTGTTTTCAAATTATATTTTTTCGTAACGCCTAATCTAACTTAGCCTAAACTAACACACACGCACACACACATACTTATCGACTATCGATCAATATTCGTCGGTTATATAAAAATTCTTTAAATAGGGCGCTACGTTAACGCGCTTCCATGGAAATCTATACTAACTTATCACGGTGGAAAAACGACTGACGACGATCTATGAAAGTGTTTTTTATTTCACATTTATCGATCGCCTTATTACAGATTTTAAGAAGTTTAATTTAACGACGATATTTGATTAGTAACTAAATAAAGAACGTTAATTAACTTATTCTTAGGAAGAACGTACGAAATTATTAATTTCTACTTAATATTTCTGAGTTTGTAACATTATTAAAATCGTCGCGAGAACGAAACAAATTTAAGTTAAAATAGCAAAACAATATTAGCTCGGTTATTACTAACTTTGCAACTAGTTTATTCTCAGTCTTGTTGCTTTGATGCTGATTTTCGGAAACCTCCCTAAAAGCATAACGACAAAATATTACCAGATTCGCCTCCTCCTCCATCGATATAATTAATTCGTATGTACGCCGCTATTATGAAATACTCGAGTGATAATTCTGCGTCCATTGTCAAACCGATTATCCCCTCCCAAACGACCCCCTATGTATGTACTTCGAACTATTCCAAACGCATTTTTTACAAATCGAATAATTCTTATTAATTATAGTTAAAACCCGTAATTAATACGCTCGAAACGTTTCGGAAAAATACTTTTAACGAGTACACTCCTCTCTGTACGGGATCACGCGGAGTACAAAATGGCGTAATTGTTACGCTTATCGGTCGAATCGTTCGTAGTCAACGACGCGTTTCGTTTTTCGTCTAATATTCGATCGAAATGCGCGCGATTCCTACTACGCCGTGTACGTCGTCCGCGAACGAATTAACGAGCGTATAATAAAAGCCCGAACGCGCGCGTATTTAGCCGCGAATGTGTAAGCCTTAAATATCGTGCCCGGGCGACGAAGTATTATGATGTAACAACCCGGGAAAATGGTGACGACAATAGAAGAGACTCCGTAGGGGACCACCATATATATCGCATACATAATTGTACGGGCCACAAACAGTTTGCAATTACTATTCACCTAGAAACATATCTTCCGTAAAACGAGCGCGTTTCCTATCGTAGTTCACTTCATTTCGTTAATAGGTACACGGCGCATTAACGCGTGCCGCAATATATTGTATTTCGAAACGAACGAGGGTATACCGAAATTTCGGTACGAGCAGCTGTATCCGTCCGTCATACACGCACTTATGTACGCGCGTGTGTGTATGTGAGTACGAATAATAAAGCGTCGTGAAAAGAATTATCTATCCGTTCACTGGCAACCGGAGGGCTACCGTACGCTGAGTATAATTTTCGTGCGTACGATACGCGCTTATTGTCTGTTTTATATGAAGCAGTAAAAAACGTTCAACGCGTCTCGCTTAGTCCCGTCAATTGATCGTGTCGTTTTCGGCGATGTCCCAAACGTGAACGGGCTTTTTTTTCTTTTGTAACGGATAACTATATCTCCAGCGCCTTTTTCGTGAGGGAAAAACTAAGAGAAAATTCGCGCGGGTATACCGACGACGATTCTACGTCGTTGTTGCGTATTATTTTGAATTTTAATGAAATACACGACCACCGGGGATTGTTCTAACCCATCCCGAGGACAGTGGTATTTTCGAAGTTCTCTCGTTTTTCGCTTCGCAATAATATCCGACAATTTTTTCTGGACTCCGTAGAGGTAAAGTGACGACGGTTTACCGCCACCAGGAATTAAAAATAATACGTGTATAACCAAAAAGAAACGTGACTCCCCCCAAAGGGGACCATTTTTACGACAATTTACGAAAATAAGTACTAATCGTTTCCAATAAAAAATTGTGTACACTAATTGATCAAAAACCTAATGAATACACGTTAATTTACGTTCAATTCTTATCTGTACGGGGATTATCGTATTAATAGTTGTTTTTAAGTTAAGGGTTTACGTAATATTGAAAACGAAGTGTTTTTAACGTTAAACGCTTGTTTTTGAACCTTCGTCGTTAATTATTTAAGTAATTCAAACCCGATTGTAATATTTTAAAAGAAATAAGTATGTCGATTGAAATTTTTAAAATGAAATTAAACGTGAATTTTGAGGGAGTTCGACGTTAAATATTTTCCAATAAACTTTTCAGGGTCTCCGAATACGAGTGTAATGTACCTAAACGAATTAAGACATAGCGATTATAAATAATCATTGTTGGCCAATATTGCGATTATTTTTCAAGGAGAAATTTGAGCTTAAAATTTCAAGATAAAATAATAGATTTTTTGAAGAACTATAATATATACTCGTAAAGTTAAGCACTGGCACCGTTATTATCGCTAGTGTCTTTACTGTTACGTAAATAATATGCGTACGATTCTTAAGGAATATATTTTTACAAAAATAATTTACGAACGTCGATTTTAAAAATTTGACGATTGTTTTCTGAGTAATGAGCATACACATTTACACGGTGAATCGGAGAGCTGGGTATTGTAAATATTGAAAATTTACTCTCTCGGAGATGTCCATTTAGACTTTTTTAAGACCGGCAATGAAATGTAAAACCCTTTTCAAAGTGGTTTTAATCGCCTTCTAATTATTGTTGGAATCCAAATGAGGATAATAACCGTTTCCGCTGAATTGTTTACACGTAAAAGCGACCCTGCGATCGACTCTAAGTAATAATTATACACAAAAGGAAAGTTGAAAAGCATTTTCAAGCATTTATTTGAATTATATAAGATAGAGGTGGAAAAAATATACGTTATCGTTTGAAAATTAAAAATTCACGTTTGTTTGGGATGTATAGAAAATTTGATAATGATCCTGACGAATAACGAATAAAAAACACCAAAATTTCTGGCTAGCTATAATAATAGAATCACTCTTTATATATATATATGGGTTATGTATTCTACAGTTGTCACACAATAACTGATAATAGAACGCGAAAATAAATGTTTTTTAGTGATTACGCGTTTAGAAAAAAAAACAACACGTGTATTATACGTTAATTTCACAATATCTTCGAATCTTAATACATTTCATGAATAAGCAGTAACATAACTTTTGAAAATAACTGTAAAAACGATTATTTTATTTGACTTACTTTTCGACATATGGTGATAACGCGTTGATTGACAGAATATGCTTACCACTTCTTTACTCTTTATTCATCATCACAAGTCCCTCAATAATTCGAAGCCAAACTCTAGTTATTTTGAACAATTTTAAGTTAATTCGAAAAAAAAAATTATAAAAGTTACTTTTGAAAAAATGTAACTTTGCTGGGTAACAATTAAACGCGATAAACTCATCGGTTCAAAAATGAGCTAATAGTATAAAGTATATTATTACATTGTTGTTTTTCATATTTTAGATTTTATTACAATTAAATGACGCGGAAAACAAGGTTCAAAAACTGAACTTTTCCGTGTGTTTTTGCAAAGAATTTGTCGAGTTAACTGGTCGCGAAAAACAAAACTATTAACTTTCTATAGCATAAGTAACTCGCCCATGCAGTATTTGGTTTTTTCGTATTTTATTTTTAACAAAAAACCAAGAATTTATCATATTGTATTTTTGGCGACTAATTTACCAAAAACATTCAAGTACTTAAAATACTTGCGATAATAATTAACGTGTATGATGTTCATATGAGTAAGGTACACAGAAATTATTCTGCTATTTAAAGTTTATCTTGTACATTTTGGTTCATATCAATAGTTGTTTACATTTTCCCATCGTTTCAAATTTTTTTATGTTATTTCAAAATAAAATCATTTTTACATTGACTCATACTTTTTCTGATTGTTATGTTAATACCTTCAAATGAAATTCTACAATTGTTTAATTTGTTAAATCAATCATAAAATAATTTTGTAAATAGATTTTTTAGATAAACGAATATTCTACAAGCACTTAAAAATTACTTTTAACTGTATGTTCCATAGACCATAAGTGCATAGTTTTGTATTCTATGAATTTATAGTTTTCATTTTTAATTTACTTGTAGCTATGACAAATATTTCATATCATTCCATACGAACGAATATAAATTAGTGTTATTACAATCATAATTTTACGCGGAATAAATATTAGACATATTAATAAAAAAAAATTATGTAAAAAAACTAAGTCTGGCAGACATTTTTAAACAAATTTTATTATCAAACATCTATATATTTTGGTTTTTCGACAAAAACATAAATTTTACGATGAATTATATTAAAATATTTTATTAGAAGTATTATTATTAATTAATTGCGTTCAATAATAATGAAACAATTGACATTGAATCACACTGAAAATATGGGCAATTTATTATTGAATATTTGGAAATTTTGGTTATCATATAGTAATTAGTTGATTCGTTATTAATATTATGTATATACACTTGAAAAATTAAAAATGTATAAGTATTTTGTGTTAAAATGTTATAAAACATAATTTTACAAAAACATTTTAACCAAGTTAAACTTAGAAGCGATAAAAGGAAAACATTTTTTAATATAATATTTTTCTATTGAAAATGTTTGTTTGAAATACAATACAGTTTTGTAATGTCCACAACAAATAGGAGAAAAACATTTTGGTTAAAAATATAATTATATACATTCAATCATGATTAGTTATAAATTAGTTTTGGAAATGAAGTAAAAAAAAAACCAATATCACATAATTGCAAATATAACTGACGTTAAAAAGTATACCATTTGTGATTGTTATTTTCATATAGATTGATAAAATTACACATGTTGGAATATTAATTACTTCAGAAAAAAGAAAAAATTCTCAACATTACCCAAAATCAATAAATTCCTCTTGTTGCATTAAAATATGAAAATTAATTGGAATAAAATAAAAACATCACCATTATTTACATAAAAATGGGATACATTGGACAAAAACGTTTGGTTAGACATTCTGTTTAAAATTATGTAGTGAAAATAAAAATTGACGTTTTTGTATACTATGTATCTATTTAATATTATTAAACATGAGCCGTCATTTACAAAATATGCCTTAATTAACAAAACAAATTGTCTTTGTATTAGAATTTTGAAAACAGATTTCATATACACAGTATTTGTAATTTCCAAATAAACCAATTAAATGTAAACTATATAATAACGCAAATCAAGGATTAAAATTATCTTATAAATTGTAAAATAAAAAGATGACGACTGAACTTGTAGCGTTACAAGGGTCTTAAAAAATATTTAGTTAATGAGAAAAATACATATTTAAATAAGAAAAGTAAATATACAAGTCATTTTTACACAATGAAAATTGTATTAAAACACAGGCCATAAGTGACCTTGTGGTGGGCTGCAAGTTACAAGATTTTGCAATTGTAATAGACTTATAGTATGGCCAGCCAGAAAACGAATTGAGATGTTATACCCAAGTTGTAATCTGTGATCATGGTTACACTTTCAAGCCAAACATCATTGTTAAATGAATGTTTAAATAACCTTTCAACCAAATTAACATAACATTCATAACATACTTCAAATAAATCACATTTATAAATAAATGTGTAGAAAAAACAAATAAAAATTCAAAATAAACGTAAAATTTTATCGATATAACCTCACACACTACGCTTTTTGCTGGACATACCATAATACGGATTGTATAAAAAAACTTAATTTTGTAAATCATTTGTTGGTTTATGAGACTATTAAGATTATACATAATTATTCTATATGTAATAAAAACAAGTGAACACATTTTATTTACGTTTACCTTTGAAACTTTTCATAAAATTATATAATTTTACTTCGAACATTTGGAAACCGTCTTCAACAAATGAGAAGCCCAAAAATATGATACAGCACAACAAGCACCAATATCGAAAGAACATTGACATTGTGAAACCATAAATAACGATACCCTGAAAAACAAAAGGATTAATCGTCGTTAAACTACTGAAACTTTAATAATTATTATTATTGTGTACCTGAATTAGGGTCCAAAACATAAGGGCTAAATACAGAGCATTGTTGATAAAATGATTGGTATCAGGCGCTGCATGAGCATCAAATGAGGAAGTAACAATAAATTTGGCTAATCTTTTTTCTTTTTGTCTCCAAACATCATTTAACCAAGACCTTAAATCGTTCATATTGGTGGGCAATACCGATTTATCATACCTGCAACAACACAATTGGAAAACATGATATGAAATCTAACGAATTAAAATTATTTTAGTACACTTTAATTTATTCGCTTTTAACATAGCTATGGTTTTGGAGTATTTTATATTTTTATTTATCTTTAATAAAAAAATTAGAGCAGTTAAATTTTGGATTATACATATATACACTATCATTCGTCATCTATTATTATGAAATATTTTGAAATGGCGGTTGAACAATGAAAACTTACCGTTTTATATGAAAATGTACACGTTTAGGAAATACACCCCGTAAGGCGTCCATTTCACTTTGTGGAATTAAATCTGGATAACCAACTGTTAAGTCGTACACTGCATTGATTTGATTATCTAAACAAAAATGTAAAACATCTGTCACAATACACTTTGAAAATATTAAAATATAATTGATTTTACTCTTTCGCATAGTATCGACAAGGAAGACAAAACCTGTGGTTTTTGGATGGAGCACATGTTGGTAATTAGGAAGATTATTTTTCTTCGCATATATATTACTACGAATAATATTGTCTGGCGATAAGTCTGTTCCTTCGGGAAACAACAGAATCTAAGAGAAAAAAACAATAAAACAATAATATTTATTGGTGTAATATAATTTGTATATTTTTATTAATAAAAAATGTATTAATATTATCAATATTATTCAAATAGTCGGTGTTAGTTTATTATTCAGAATAATTTTAACAGCTTGTTGTAGTTTTTAATAAAAATTAATTTTTTGAAAAGTAAAACTACCTAACTTTACATTAAATTATTAAAAACCCAGTTTTTTTAAAATTTAAAATAATTACGTACATAATATCAATTACCTGTTGGATAACATTTACGTCACTGAAGTATTTCAACTGCTGAGCCATTAAGGTCTGGTCATGGTCCCATCTTCGTTGTATGTACAGAAATCCTGATAGCTGCATCACCCAACCAGCAAATGGTACGTGACGAATAGTCGACTTCAATACCATTTTTAGTTTATGCGCAGGTGGTTCGGCGCTATAATACAAACCACCCCACAAAAAGTTCCAATCTAACCGATTACGGTGATTCATAATTAATAAAGCACTATCGTCAGGATTGATGCGGTCTCCAGTAATTATGAAACGTGTGTCGAACAACAAGCGCATCAAAACCTAAATACAAATTTATACAGTTAAATAAACAGTAAAATAATTCATTAATTAAATTATTAATTTCTACTAACAGTAGGATACATTTCCCATACGGAAAATATAATGCCCATCATGTAGCGGAACGCATATGGATAAACAAACATTAAAGGTATTATTGGACAACACAAAACCAGAAATCCGCTGGTAATACTCAGATACCAAAGTGTAATGTACACTATTCCACGCCATTCCATTTTTCAATGTTTATCACTGTAAACAAATTTCAAATATAAATAAAATTATAAACACATTCTTATGACAAATAGTAATATGATTAAATATGGGAATAGAAGCATGCAAAAGGAATACATATCAAGCAACGTACATAAAAAGTGGTTGGGTTACGACGGACAATATGATAGTATAACAATCTAATGCGAAAATTCAATATAAATATTTACTAAAATGCGTCTTTATTTTAAGATTATATTGGTTTAACATTCTTAACAGTTATTTTTTAAATAATCCAAAACATTTACACAATTTAATAATTCAATCGTAATTTTATTCGAAAATATTTTATATATTATTATTATAAGCTAATAAAAACAATTACTTTAAAACTATAATTAAAATTATTAATTATTTAGTAAAATTGCAAAAGTGGTAATTGTATGCGCAATATTACATATAAATAAAAAAGAATATCTATTACATGGTAACATAGTAGAAATTTCTTAAAATAAAAAAAATATTATAAATTTATACATATTAGGTCAAAATGATTACGTTTCAGTTGAATACATTATAAGTATTTAATTTTGTTCAAATTTAGTAGTGTAAAAAGAAATATTAAATGGACTAAACAAATAAAAATTAATAGTTTTATTGGTGTTGGACATGAAACATAATTGTCACACTTGAAATAAAAGATAGTTTAATTTTCAAAAATATTAATGTTTTGGGTATATAATTATACAGAGACCAAACCAGTCTATAATAATATCAGTTTACAAAAAATAGAAATAAACGAAAATCACATAATAAAATACCAATATTACACTTCACCAAATTATAAATATTCAATAGACATACACAGAAAAAAATAAAATAAAAAAAAAAATTACATAGTTTGGTCATCAAATATAAATAATAATAATTAATAGAAGCTAAACTTTTTTATATTTTATATATTTCTTGAGAAGTTGATTAGCTTCGGCATCAGTTTCCTTGTCCTAGAATAATTGCATTAGTTATTTACAGGGACGAACATAGTTAATATAATATTTATAATATAGTGTTAATAACCTCAGAATCCTTGACAGGGAGTTGCAATGCTTGTTCTATCCATTGAACAGCAACATCATATTCATTTTTCGCTATGTAACATTTGGCAAGATGCAAACGGCAGTCTTTTAACTGAATTGGAGATTCATGCTCAAATTTTAAAAACATTTCAATAGCTTCCTCTACTGTACCTTTAGGAACTTCTCCATATAACCAACTGGCAATACGTCGATCAAACGATGATAATACAGCAACCTTAAAAATATTTATTAATAAAAAAAAAATAAATGTATTATATTCAATCTTGGTGGATTAAATTTAATTTACCTCATATTCAAGTTTTCCTTTTAAATAATATAAAGTTGGATCACGAGAATTAATTTTTATCGCTTCATTTATGTGGTTTTGGAATATATAACCGCCTTCAATTTTTTCTTTTGTTGATCCCAACTGACCACGAGCTCCACTACAAATGGCAAACCATTTGTGTGCATTACAATTTCCTGGATACATTTCCAAAGCATGTTTTGCCCATTTTACACCTAAAACAAAATAAAATAAAATTATATAATTGCATTACTTTATTTCATATTTTATTCATTTTATAAAATATTAACCTTCATCAATAACAAGTTTACTTTTTTCTGGATTCTTTTTTGCTACAGTATAATATTTTGATACAAACTGACATGATTTTGCTAACCTCCAAAGTACCTCAATATCATCTGTTCGCTATAATAGTTAATTAAAACATATTGGTGAGTATATTACAAATAATTGATTATTAATAATACTTACTAGAAGTAAATAAAAGATAAATGGATCACTTACTTCTTCATTAAGATTAACTAATATCTTATAAGCGTTAAGTTTATCTTCATCAGAACCTTCAAATAATTCATCTACTTGATCGAAAATATCATCACTGAGTAAAGATGACCCAGTAGAAAATTTATTAAATTGCGTAGGGGATGAATCATCATTTGAACTATAAAGATAATTTATTTGTAACATCTAATAATAAGATCATAAGTACAACAATATACTTTTTATTAAGCATATTTGAATTTTGAGTATCTTCGTTTTCTGATGACATATCGTGAAATTCGTCGTCTGTTCCAAGTGCTGTGTAGAGACTGGCTTCGCTAGTTATACTCGTACTACTTGATAAGGTTAGTCTTTTCCCGGGTTGAAGAATCTTCTTCCTAAAATAATTTTCTTTAATAATATCGAAAAAATATAATAAACACAGTACGTTAAATATTATAAATAATTACTTTAATACTTTAAATTCTGCTTGCAAATCAAGTATTGCTGTATTTAATTCATCAACTTCCTGCTTAAGTAATAATTTTTCTTTTTTTTCTAGTAGTCGATTTATAAAAATCACCCCAACTGAACCAACTGTAATTCCAATTCCAACTGCGATAGCTACTACTCCCTTAAACCAATGCGGATCTGTTGACATTACATTTGGTGTTCCTACACAATACAACAATCAGACACAAAAAACAAATAACACCCGAGTTTTTGATCAGTAAATTATACGAATTAAATTGACATAACATTTATATCATTTACATAGATTCTAGGAATAGGTCTTATGAATTATTAATGTATGAATATATAAATAGTTTAAGTCTTTATATTTATAACAATATTTTGAGTCTTATTTCTTATCATGTAATTTTTTCATACCATTTTAAAAATGATATGAAATATGTTAATATCGTTCTTAAACGTTTGAACTACAATTTAATAATTCAATATGAACAATAAAATAGTGTATAAAAATGATTGGATAAATACTAAATGTTTATCTCAATAAACTTTTGCTATATTTTAAGAATAAGTTAACGAAATTTAATTTTAAATATTATTAGGAATAAGAATAACTATAAAATGTCTGCAAATAAAATAAACTGATTGAATATGCAACCTAAGTGTACGAATAATAACTATTTATATGGTTTTATTAGCCTTGGCACAATTGTATATAAAGAGAAGATAAGTTATGATGGTTTATTGAATATCATATTTTTACTGATATGTTTTTTTTAATAAGTTGCAGCATAAACAAACAGTCTTTAATTTTAATATTAACGGGTTGTTTTTTTAAGCTATTTTTATTTAAGTGTGAACTAATTGGTTTTTTAATTGCATTAGTATGGCTATACAAGTAATTAATATTTATAACATTATAATGAGTTGAAATTAATATTAAACTATACACATATAAAGTACAGTTTTAAAATCAAAAACAGATTTACAATTTTACCAATTAAGATAAGACATTGCTTAAGTGTTGTTAATTTATAAATACATATAGTGCAATTAAAGTACTTCTATTTAATTATAGAATCTAACGTAATTTACTTGGTATCATAATATAAATACATATTAATTGAATCCCTACTTAAAAACCATATTGTTACTTTTATATTATTTATAATATATATTGTTTTATTTAAATATTTAAGTTAAAACCCGTAATAATAATAATAGTAAATATAATAGGTATTTAAATTGTTACATTTCTCTCAAAATAAAACCAAAGTTAAAATAATTATATTTTAAGGCAATTTTGATGAAAGGTAATTTGAAGGAAGAACATATAAAATAATTAATATATGGATATATTTGCGTACAACACTCATCATACCAAGTTATTAAATTTTAAAGAAATTATGTAAAAATCATTCTAGATATTACAACTTATAATCATCGAACTGTATTATGTATAGTTACCTGTAATATAATTATTAACACTGGTGATCATAACATAATCAAGTATCTGTTTGACATATGTATATCCGTCGTAACACTGTAAGTAGCCCAAGAAATATCGTCGAATACCATAATATCGCGTACAAAATATGACCAAAAAAAAGCAATAGGTAGGTAGGTACACAGCAAGAAAATGGTTAATAATGATTCCAATATTATTATCTCAACAGTTTGAGATTAGGTCACAAAGCAATTGTGTAATGTATTATACAATATACAGCTATACAGATTAGTTATATAATGTTTATATAATTTTCCACGACTCAAACTGGGGGTTCGGTGAGATTTAGAAAAACGCAAAATTAGAAACCATCACAAAGGAAACGGAAGAGTTTAAAAAGTGTTTTAAATTCATGCCAATTACGTACAGGTAATAAGTGGAAAAATATTCTATCAGATTCACTTACCCTTTACGCCGTTGTTATGACTGTGTACGAATGTCATACAACGATACTGAAACGTCACGCCGCACTTGGTATATTAGTCGCTGAGAGTGGCAAAATTTTTCAAACGCTGTTCAACAGGCGCAATTTATGGGAATCATTAACACAACACCGACATCGAATGTAAAAGACCGCGAGTGAGTGAGAGGCTTCAGGTAGGAACTCGTTTGCCTGTATAAAAAGGGAAAAAGATGAAAATTATTACTAGAAGCTAGCGACGGTTTTACACGGTCCTATGGTCATGAAATATGAAGGCAGCGACGCGATTTGTGATAATAGATCGGCCGTAACGCAAATATTGATAATCATGACCGAGGTTATGAGCAGTAAATAACGTTGTTGCGGTATCCTAGAACCTAAGATTTTTGAGGGTGAATGTGAAACGGGTGAAAAACTCACAAATATCGAATAACGTGATGGCGGTGGCATCGCCAAAAGTTCTGTTAGGTTTTGTCGATGAACCCCTTTACGAGAACTGTTCGGACGATGCATGCATGATTAATAAAATCGGAGGATTGCCCGTAAGTGGGGTGGTCTATCGTTTTTACTTTTTCGTTGTTTTCTTTTAAGTACAATTAATTTTCATGTGTAGGATATGCCGCCGAATATACAAAACTGTTTGCCAAAATGTCCTTTGTGCGATTGTCAAGCACCGTTACTTGTTCAAATTTATGCGCCTCTCATAAATTCCATTTACCATCGTACGTTATACATACATGCATGTGTAAATCCAGGGTGTTGGAATAAATCACAAAGGTAATATATATTCAATGCTTAAATTGTACAGAATACACCATTAAACGCATTGTCATTTGATATTTTAGCTGGATATGTTTAAGACGGCAATGGGTTGCTATGAAACATAGTAATGAAGAACAGCAGTCTACAACATTTATAGAATGGTGTGACAATGCTGATGACTGGAGTGTAAACGCTATTATTGAAGAAAATGGTAATACTACTACTACTAAAAGTCAAGCGAACGAAATTTGCCCAACTGCAAGTGCAGAATTAGAAAATTCTGACGCTGATGACAGTGTAGTTGTTGAACCAATTGTATTACCAAATATTGATGTCCTTCAGTTATTAGATAGCAGAAAAGAAATACCTTTAGTAAGTCAATCAGTCTATATAGTCATTAATTCTATCTTTAAGTATAGTTAGATCTTCACATTTTGAAAACATAATGAATAGTTGATTAGGTAGATTATATATTTCGTAAAGAATTCCAAAAACTGAAACAATAGTGAATTTTTTTACTCGGTAATTTAAATGCAATCTACTTAATTTTTAAATTATATTATTTACAGGATCACCAAAATATGAATTTCTATTTTGAACCATATTATATGTATGTTACTTCTGAAGAATCTTCAGACTTAATAGAAGCGCGCGCAATTAAATTATTAAAAAATTATCAAAATAATGAAATGATTATCAAAGAAAAAAACGAAGGTTATGAAAAAAGTATACCTTTACATGGTGATAAGCAATATGAAACATTTATTTCAACTATTAGAAAATATCCTGGTCAAATATTGCGGTAAATGTAAAAAATAGTTTATAATAAATAAAAATGTTTTTTAACTTTTAATAAAAAATGTCTTTAGATATTGTCGTTATAAAGGTAAACCGGTATTTTTGTACGAGGAAAATATACCAAATACATGTATTAACTGCCAAGGTAAAATGTTATTTGAGCTACAAATTCTTTCGCCATTAATTTCATATTTGAAACTTAAGTGTGGAAAAGATTACCATGGTAGTGGTCATTTAGAATTTGGAACAGCTTTAATTTATACATGTGAAAATAACTGCTGGAATGAAGGAGATACATATAAATATGAATGTGTTATAGTTCAAGAGGAAAAACCATTTTAAATTTGTTATATTTATCTATTAAAAGACTTTAGTATTAAGTATTTTAACTTAAATCATTAATAAGAATATTATTTAACACAAAATATCCTTTAGATTTCTTTGTATACCAGATTATATAAAAAGTTAAGTTTTCGATGTTTTCAAAATTATGATGTTAATTTAGTACATATTTAATAAAAATTAAGTAGTAATGTTTTGTATTTTGACAAGATAACTTGTTTTTAGCAAGATATTCATATAGTGTATTTCCCTATAATTGTGACTTGATACTAATACTTTCAGTAGTGTACTTACATGGAGTTTAAACTATATTAAATCACAAATAAACGCCCACAAATATATATGTGTGGGTGTGTGGTAAGTATCTATTCTATTTTATTTATTATTAAAAAATATTCTGCTTTAAAATATTATTCAAAATTATTTATGGTGTAGACAAAATTTCTGTTTTACTTTAAACCCTTTATAAATATTCTTGTATTTGTTTCATTGTTCACGCCAAAAATGAAAGTTATAAATATTGATCAATAAAAAAAACTATCGTATAATAGATTATAACAAGTTGTGGTTGGATTTGAAGTATATTGTTGTCATGGTTCATAGTCATTTAAATGAAGTATAATTTAATGCAGGTCTTTATTAAAAACTCGGTTATTCGTGTTACACCAAAGTAACCACATTGTCCTTGAAAAATATTTTAGTTTTTAAACAGGTGTTTTTTTTTTATTCTATAAATGACTTAAATTTTATTAAATATTTACGTGTCATACAAGCAAAATGCGCTTACGAGTACACAGTTAATGCTTTCATATTTGCATAACTTATTGTTTATAGACAAATTTATTTATCAATTATTTTATAACAGTGATTTCAAGAACAAATATTTTGCGTCATATATATACAATGGCGTATGTAATATTTTTCATTTGTGGGTATGGAGGAGAATTTCAATGAAAATTAGGTACCATAAAAAACTACACCTATGTATTTTTGTGAATGTCTTAAGACGAGTACTTTATATATTAATAGCTAAGTACTTTTTCAAAAAATTTCCATTCTGCAATGTGCTAGCACGTTTTCCATAATGATTAATGCCGAGAGTACGTCATTGTCTACTTCCATTCTTAAGATGAATTCGCGTAATGTAATATAACAAATATCATTAAATGGCGTTGTCTCCTTGACTTTAATGGACAAATTCGGCTGTTTCTTCATTGTCACTCCCTAAGATTTCACTTGAACCAGCAGCCAAAATATAATTGTCAAATAAGGCACCAAAGACTCCGTAAAATTTTCCATAAAGTTAAGAAAAAGTTTCCACACACACCTGAATCCATTTTCAAAATCCAGATTTAACGTCGTGATTTTTCTTTCCGTAAGGTGGTATCCGTAAACCGAGGGTTATAAAAATGGTCCGAGAACCCTGTAAGCTCTATAGGAAGCACACATTCGTTATACGTTTCGAGAAGAATTTGAAAGAGTTACATTTCGTTTCACTTAGATTAGCCTTTAGACGATGACGATGAATCAACGTTTTATTTAAAACCAAATAAATCGAAACATCCCGTGTTGAGAGTTTAATGTATAAAAGTTAAACAACAGTATGAGTGAAACGATAATCCGCCACGTTCATCCGTTGCCGTTTCCCCCGATGTTTATAGCATGGTATGAGCTAATAAAAAAGCCCAAGATGATGTGTAAACGCCTTAACGGTTATCGATCGGATAATATATAATTATAAACGAGTAAGTATATAATTATTGCTCGTGCAATCTATTTAAATTGTAATATATTTAAAAGTATAAAAACTTTAATTTTCGTACATTATTTTATAATTACAAAATTTAACTTCGTCGACCCTAATGCCTATATTTTGAATAACACAGCAAGAGAACGCACGCTTAAAAACATTTTGGACGGATAAACTGATAAAAATTCGCACGTCTCGATCGCACCTACGTAAACAGGTGGACGATGTGGTCGAAGGAATAGTTAAAATAGGTATATATATATATATATATATAATAAAAATATAAAAACCAAAAGCAAATTTAAACAGCGACAATTTTAGCGTGGCCTACAAAACACAATACGGGTATATTATGTCTCGTAGATACAATACGAACGAAACGTTTTTAAGTCGGTTACACTTTCTCAATTGTTCGTAACAATATTACAGGTTAAAAAAAACGTAGTTGAACATAATATAAAATAATATTGCGCACAAAATGATTTAGAAAGAAATATGCTCTATATACGCGTATACAAAATAGTAATTCAAATTAAGATACATTCGCGTAAAAATATGTACGTATGTTTTTAGTGTTTTTCATTTACTTAATTTAGATAATTAATCGTGTAAAATTGTTAAAAATTTACACCCGTACTTAAACGTTAAGCGTTTTATAATTATTAAAAAATAAACAAATTAATACTTAAGTTTTTCTAAAATACGAAAAAATAACGTATATTGTTTACTAATCTTATTATTATAGATAAAATAATCATAAATCTTAAATCGTATATAATAAGAGAAAAGAAAAAAGTACTTAGGTTTTTTATTAACAAATCACATAAAATAACAAAAACAAATATTTTTAACCTAGAAGTATATGGGTAATTATTGTGAAAATCTAATTTTCAAAAACAAAACCATTTACAATTTTTTTGAATATACATTCATTTTTGTGTATGTAAAATTTCTAATCAAAATAAATTAATATACTTATACGTATTATTATAGCTTATTAGGAGTATGATATCGATACGTTGGTCCACAGAGTGATTGTTGGACTCGGGGGGGGGTTTCTTTTGTAAGTTTTGATCGACGAATGATTCGAATTAGGATTGATTTATTACATGTATATTATACGATATTTCGGTGCTTCAAAATAGGATGTCAAAATGTTTACATTATTTTGAGATAAAAAAAAATAATTTTTTCGTACCTGCAGTGGAATATCACTCAAAAATAGTATATTTAGAATGAAATCTCAAGGAGGTCGGACTTTTTGTACCGTTTTAGATAAAATTTCGAACACTCGAATCGAAATTTAATTTTGTAAAAAAAAAACGTTCGAACTCTGAGTTTTTCAAGTTATCGCGGGTATCAATTTTAAAAATTCGATCAAAATTACGTTTAATTTTACATTTTTGAACGTTCGGTATAAAAAAATACAGCGAAACATTTAATCGAAAATCCTACTTTCATGAAAAAGGCTTGGAAAATGTGATTCAAATCTTTTCCCCCTCAGAATTAAATTTAATTTGTTCTAAGTGGCACTGCGCGCACTCGACAATAATCATTAAATAAAAACCCTTTCGAATTGTTACCCGCTCACGCTGAAATAATAATCGTTCACTTTTCACGCGACGAATTCCTGAGGACACTACACGTTTCCGATGCCTTTACTGCGCGACAATCAAATAAAATCGACACAGTTCGTAAATAAGTACCTAAATGTTGGTGTATTCTTACGTCCACCTTATATAAAATGCAATAAAAGCTGAGGGGGAATGGTTAGAAGATTAATATGGTGAAGGGCTGTGGTCGTTTTCGTTACGTCGGGCCGTCGTGTAGTTCGTTTTCAGAACATATTCGCGACGAGTTTGGCCGCAACAGCCGCAACGGCCGTCAGAAATCCGATGGCTCCGGCGTTGGTGACACCGTTGCACAAGTCCTGGTCGCACGTGCTACAGTGTTCGATGCGTATGTTCGCGGGCGTGTTGATGGCGCACGGACCGTCGTCGTTCCGGCTGTCCGACGCCCACGCGCACGATCGGATTATCATCAGCTCGCCGTTCACTGTAAACAGATCATCAACCGTTGTCGTCGTCACGATATCGTTAACATACGCGTGGAGGGGCTGTGTACGGGCGATACACGCTACCCGATACATTTTGAGCAGACACATAACCAGAATTACGCAATAGAATGGGTGACCAATATTTAGTCCAAAAATATTCAACACCAATATTCAAATTACGTACGGTAAACGAGTAATGAAATAGTTATAATTAGAACTTTTTCGGATTTCGGATTTTAGACGCATAGTGTGACGATACCTTTACTACGACGATAATACGTTTTAAAAATTAATCGAGATGTGACTCGAATACTTAAACGTTTAGGTATTTTGACAACAGAATGAAGTAACCACCCATGGGGTTGCCAGTCAACATTTGACTACAATTTACTGATCATTCCGGATAACCCCTTAGATACGCGTTCGATTTTGAGAAGAAGATTTTTCCCTTCTAATACGAAAATTCGAACATTTTTCGTTTTTTTTTTTTTTGATTGAAAACATTTATTACGTTCGCGCGCGTTGGACTCGGGGGTTTTTTCGACAATTCAATTTTTCAGACTTTCGGAACGTCTTGTTTTTTTAAACGTCGACAAAAATATGGAAATCCGACAATAGCCCGAGACATGAGAATTTTTCCTATAAATCTGTTTTAGTTCACTGAACCACTCGTTGAAATTGTGTAAGTTTTCCTCTTTAATGAATGACCGATTCCGAACCTCCAGTTTTGTATTTTATGTAGCGCATCGTAGAAGGAAATTAGTTCGACAAAATATTGTTTCAAAATTGTTTACTACATCGTATAAGTACGAAAATGTATTTCGGACGTATAGACTTCACGAATTATTCTAATTAAAGACGTTTTATTTTTTATTTGCTCATAATTTACGTACAACTTTTTCGCGTATATTCGTTTAAAAAATATATAATTTAGACTACGGTTCTATTTAAATTATTAGATGATTTTAGTACGAGTTTATTCGAAAAATAATAAAACGTATACCAAAGAAACCATATATTCTAATGAAATATTATTGAACATATTTAGTGTTACCTTGAAGCTATCACGTTTCTCGTGAAATATTTTATTTATACAACATCGGAAATATAATATACAAAATAGTTTTATAGTAAAATATGCCACCTGTAACTTACCCAAAGAAACGACGAGATAAAATATACGCATGTGTGTATGTTTTTATAATATTTAACAGACTAAAAATTTATATTATAAATACCGTTAAAATATGCATGCCTATTATGGACGTTTAATTGATTTGTGGGACAACTAATGTTAATTTTTGTTTGATTTAAAAAATCCAACACTCTTAAAGCGCTTATTAAAAAACCCTTATTGTGGGTAATTATTAATATTTTAATCGTATTGAGTACGTGATAGGTACTGTTGTAAAATAATACGATAATATTCATCGTCATCGATCTTATTAAAATTTTCGAAATTATATGAATACCGAATTTTCGCGATAAAAATCTCTTTATACCTTATAAGAAATTAATCGTTTTACTGCCACGTTAATATTATGTAATTGGGCGTGTTTCAAACAACAAATACCATTATTACGTATATGGTGTTAATTATCAGAAATATTCCTCCCCCTTCGCAAATTGTTTTACTAAACACGATGACCACCATATTGGTATTTATCTAACTAGAAACGCTAATTCAATAAATTACCGATCATGCGTATCTCGCTTTAATTTCATATTAAAAAAAAGAAAATCTATTCTACAAGAACATTATCTTTTGCTTTGGCTTATTTCTCAACTATAAAATACGAAAACCTCGTAAATGAAATTACAGTTTGTAAGAGTTCACGTAGTTTTTATAACGATGTTTCGGACGCACGTTCTGACAACTACGGATGACGGCAAAAATAACACGGTTTTTACTTTACAAATTTATAATAGACCGCGAAATATACAAAAGTATTACAGCTTTTAACAAACAGCCCGATTTTGGAGAAAGCTAAATCATAATGAACCTTGAAGGAAATTTAAAGACGTGATTTTAATATAATAAATACGACGTCATTATGTTTCTAGAAACGTATAATTTACACATCAACAACTGTGTTTTATTAATTTGTTTTTATTGTGAAAATTCAGAAAAATCGGCACGTTTAACAATCGGCATTCAACTATTTAATCGGGATTAGATTATTCTTTAATGGGATCCGAAACGGTATATTTTGCGTATACCGAAAAAACATTCAAACTCGATATAATAGCCCGCTTTCTAGGTTATTCTGGAAACCGATTTTTAACATTTCAATCACGGTAATTTTTACTTTTATGGACATTCGTTCCAGTATACATAAGAAAAAAAAACGAAACACTTAATTGAAAATCTACTCCCACAATAGACGAAGAAACAACCGACGAATCCTCGAATTTTTTATCAAAATTAAATTGTATTCGTTCCAAGTGATCGGATTTCTGTTTTACTTTTAGGTTTTTTCAGACTATGCGCGTACAATTATTTAGTTTTTCCGAATTATTGTCGTGCACATGCGGGTAGCAATTAAGTACCCGATACACACGCACTAACTACCGTTTACTTTTCATTCATCGACAACATACACGCCTACACAAGTTTCAGAAATTGCCTATCCAGCAAAGCCCGTTATCGGTTTTTTAATTATTTTATTTCTTTTAGTTCGCTTAAGTGGCGGTGACACAGTGTACGTGTACTTAGAGATTATTATATATACATATATACATGTTTAAGTCGGTACAATATTAATGTGTCCAAAGAATTTATCATACATCGAATCGTTTTTAACACGTGTCGGTTACTGACCTATATGTAAAACTTTTTCAGTTTCATATAAGCGCGACTAATATTTTACGCGTATTATTAAATTTATATTAATATATATATTCTCGACCTAAAAAAATACTACGTAAAAAACGGAATATATATACATAGCCATATCTGCGCGTCAGTATGATCAGTATAGATAGATACACGTGACATAACGATTCGCGTGATATTTTCAGTCATATACCGTTATTATTTTCGTACAAATTACATCGAGTTTTTCGGGTTGAAAAAATGAAAAATAATAATCGTAAGTGTATACGTAATGTACGGTAATTATTTTTACCGAAAAATGATGTGTATGCAATAGTGTATAATAGTGTGTATATTGTTTCTGAATCGAACAGAAATTATAATTTATACTATAGCGTTATCGTACACGTTTGGGATCGATTTCCCGGGGACATTTTAAAAATTATACCGTCGGATACGTGCCGTTTATAATATATATTGTATTTCGAAATGTACAGTAACGGTAATAATTATATGTAGTCAACTCGCGCGTGACATTTCTATTGAAACAGTTCCCTGGAAAGCCTTTTGAAAGCTTGAATTTTCGTTTGCCCGTCGACTAGTCCGTACTAGTTACGTACGAATAAATAATTTACAAAACCATTACGACATAGAAATATAAAATAAAGCGCAAACGATGGCGTATTGTATCATTGTATTCGTCAAAACGCTAAACGTTGTTACGTCAGTTCCAAAACCCGAAAATCGCGTAATAAATACCGGGAAGTTAGATGAAAATACGTTTAGGTGTGAAGTCGTACGAGACGAATTGACAACCGCGATGGTAGAGAAAACATTTATAGATAAAAAAAATTAAAAGACCGCGGTTAACTTTTACGAAACGAATTTGTGAACATTTCGATTTGGCCCCGAGACCAAATTTTGGCGAGAATCTCGCGATCGTGGTAAGATCGTGTACATATTTTGTCGGTGCGAATGGTGCGTATCGTGTTTGTCGGGCGCGGGTGTGAACATGATAGTGTCCGGAATACGCGAACGGAGAATTATATTTTATATTATAGCCGTTTCTTTCCGGCCAGACGTACTTACACATGTCATGTATGTGAACGAACGCTATTTTACGCGGGCCGACGCGAACCGTTTCACGTGAATTACCGGGCCCGGCGGACCGAGGCGGCGCGCAAGCGTCTGGCGTGTGAATCGGCGTACCGCGTTCATGGCGAACCACCGCCTCGGTCCCGTAGGCTCGAAATCGCTCCCGTTCCGACGACGTTGTTTTACGTACGCGTCGGGGAGACGGACGATCGGACTCGCCGTGAAATCGCGGTGCGTGCCCTCCTCCACCTCCCCATCTTCTAATTCTACTCCACTCCCGGTCATAAATCCTGAGACGAATCGATTCCGACGAGTGTAATGAACCGGCGAAAATATCACGATCGTGAAACGGTAAAACGGCGTGAAAGAAGAAACGAAAACATTGATAATACCGACGAGCGAACGGCGAAATAGTGGCGGCGCTTATCCGTTCGCGGACAATATAAGACCGGCCGGAAAAAGTCGCGGCGATCATACGCGCGTATATTGCAATCATTCATCGAACGGAAGCCACGCGCGCGACACCGGATGGAGCGAATATTCGTCGAAAACGGTAACGCGTGTTTTAGTTTGCCCCGAAATTCTCGTCTCGTCGGCAACCGTGTATTTACGATACACGTTTGACGAGCAGCCGTGACATACGCTAATCGTATTGGTAAACACGTACTTTCGCCTTTCGTCTAACACACACAGATATCAGAATAGAAATAGTCGTACGTGTTTTTCTCGATCGATAATGTTTATTATTCTAAAATCGTTCCTAGAGTAGATGGATATCTAACGTAAACGTTTAACGCGTCGAACATTGTTTCCAAATAAATATTCCAATTTGGGAATATAGCGGAAACTCGATTGACCGAACTAATCGTTGTCGTTAGGGGTTCGGATAATCGAATGTACAAAGAAAATGATTTTGTACATATTATTGCATAATACATATCGGTAGGCGTTTATTAAATCGGTGACTAACTAAAACAATAACGAAACGCGTGCAACAGAAATAGCGGAAGGCGCGGCGGATAATGCGAATTCCAACGCGTCTATGCTTTTCATAGATTTGACTTGTATACAATTATTTGGTCGCGGTTGGTGGTCCGGATAATCGCGAATCCGTGTAACTGATGGCCGGATAATCGAGTCTCAACCGTATTTAAATATTAACGTAAATATTCTTTCTAATCCAAAATTCGTTTTTTCGATTATTCGAACTAATTTGTAGCCGTCAGGTTGAAGGTGTAAAATGTCAAGCAGACGAGAACGACGGAGGACCACGATTGACAAGTGGTAGCGTGCACACTAAATCGGAAAAACTGATCGAGAACAACCGAACGTATTATTCGGCTACCTACAATTGTTATATGTACACGCCATATACCTATACAGAACGTGTTATTATATATTATTATGTTATTATTATTA
>JAIPRN010000070.1:43572-67570 GCA_025469175.1 Geopemphigus sp. TES_GeoC_2020
TTATTATTATATATATATATATATATATATATATATACACACACACACATAATGTACGCGGTTAATCCACCGTTCCCCAATATTATGTCCAATTGTTCTACGCGTTAGGTATAAACTGTTGTTAATTATAAATTGTAATTATTGAAAAAGGCGTCCATATATATGTAATACTAGTATCAGTGTCGACCCTTCATAATTAGTGTCTCTATTTTTACCTTCTGAGGATACATTTAATAAGTTCATTACTAAGAAAAATACTCTTAAAAAACAAAGGCGTAATCAATCAAAATATACGTATATAAATATTTAATATATATATTATTCGATATTCCAGATATACGTATTTTTACATGGAAGTTAATCATTAATTTTAGATACGGATTTGTAGTTTTCAATGGAATAACGTCTTTTCCATTTTTTTATTTATTTATTTTTTTTTTGATACCGTTATATTATTATTTATTACCGATATTATTTGAAAAACCTTGTACGGATTTAAAATTGAAATAATCGTATTTGTAAAATATTATGTTATCTACTGTTAGAATTATTATTAGAAACGTACTTTTTTGAAAAATGTATTATACTTTGTGAAATAATTAAGTACGTGATACTTAAACGTTTTTAGTACAATTCATATATTAAAAATAATTTAAGATATTAATTATTAAACTAATTCGATATTTTTGTACTTTTTTAAGTATCGTTAAATGAGACGAAAAATTTCTTAGGGCTCATTTGAAACACCCTAACCCGGGCATTATTTAGGTCAAACTTACGCCGGTGTTATATACGGTGTATTATTGTTGTTTTTTGGATGTATACTTGGGGTTATTTTCCGGTTGAAAGTGTTTAGTTAAAAACTTTTTTGCTCTTTTTTAAATATAGATTTTCATATTATATATTTTTGGATACCCGTAGCGGAATATTCTTTTAGTACCACTATTAATAATTTAGTATAATTTACTATCGTCGAACCTAATCGTTTTATAATCTAACGGGAGCTCTATATAAATTCGAAAACCGATGACACGCACACATGGTATACAAATTACAATTTTAATTTATAAAATCTCGTTACACACATCGCACCATATTTGTCGGTATAGATTTTTTTTTTTGAAATTTTGAAATTCACGTTAGCTTTTAACAAAATGTATTTAGTTTTTTTAAAAACAAAAATAATTATTTTTCTTTATATAATTAATATACCGACGGAAATATAATAGAACGCTTATACATTAGAACCCACCAACAACATCAATAAAGGTTTCGTGTTAAATATGTTTTTAACGTTCAACGTTTAACGTTTTTATACGTTTAACTGTATATAAATAACAGTAAAAGGTAAACGTTATCATTAGTAGAAAAAACTAATGGGTAGTTTAAATAATTTTCGTAACTAAAACGCTATTGGATTACAACATTTTAATACTATGACGATATATTATTAATGTCACGATATCTATATATCGAAATAAAGATGAAAAATCTTTGGCTTTTTTCACGAATAAAATTGTTTTTTTCTTTTTAATAATAATAATATTTACTATTTTTTAATATGTAATGGCCGGCATAGCGTATTTTTTAAATATTTGACCTATATGTAATAAAGTCGATTGTGTAAGCTTCTTAAACATATATATATTATTGAAATTAGATATTTGTTTAGTATTATATTCGTGTGATTCACATTAAAAGCAAGATTATTTTTGATTATGTAAAGTATATAGTTTGTATAGATGCGTCGTAGAATATTTATATTTCAAAACGATAGTAAAACTTACATTAAAAACGTATAGAAGAAAAATGTTAAAATAATAAATCTTAAAGTTGAGAATTCGACAAAATTTGAGTGAATAATTTATTCTTCTATTTCTAACGAACTTAATATTAACGTAGTGATGCGGCATATCAAATAACCAGAAGTATAGTACCTAAGTTCCCAATAAATATAAATTGTCGCGTATTGGGAAGGTAAGTAGTTTTAAAAACTAAAATGTAAATACATATTTTATATTGAAACGCGTATTAATTATTACACAAACACGATTTATACTAATTTAATTCAAATATAATAATAGAATTTATTCAAAGATTTATTTATTTATTTTATTTTATTAGAAATTTATTACAGGTATTGAATATGTACGCATTATATAAAATAAAACATTTTTTATCCGTAAATTTTTTATTTCGCCTAGTTTTTTCGAGACATCAATTATTCCGATAATGTCTACGTTTCTTTGTTACGTTATGCTCGTTGCATTTGTGTAGAAAACGAGATTCATTCTCGAAACCAATATTACACTTTAGCGGTCGTCCGTGTGAATTACTATTTGTTTTTCGGTCACTCCCCGGGCCAATGAGTTAAACGAAAAATATTTACGTATACTTATTAAAACAACCGTTATCGCGTGTTATGACGTAATTATACGATTGTTTGACGTGAAATACAATGACGAATATCTCCAAAAACACACAGGATGCCCATATATATATATACTGCTTGATTGCGATCTGTGTTAGATAAAACAGAATAAAAGTCTAACAACAACAACACGCCCGCCAATTATTGTTTCGTTCCCGGAATTGCGTATCACCACCAAAAATTCATAATATATAGGTAAAATACAATTTCCGGTTAGCGCACCTTGTGCGTATCATATTCGATCGGTCGCTTTCGAAAACAAAACCCCCAGTTGACTTTCCACTAAATAAAACAATTATGCCTTTCGAAATCTCCATTTAATATGTAAACATCAATTAAATCATTATACACGACAAATTCGAATATCCGGTGTTCCGTCGTCGTTCCTTATTATACAATGTATGCGTGTGCGTACGTACACCAAGACCCCTTGAAGACTGACCAAAAGGTTAATAACAATTAAACGGACAATTAAACGACGCGGTCCATTGTGTCTTAATTCAATCATAAAAGAACACGGGGTCCCGTAATGAAGACGGAAGAAACATCCCTAACACCCATCTACTACTGTCCCGTCGCGAGTCTATTAATTAAAACCAATATAAACGTCAACGTCATAATTCGGATCATATATCGGATGAATAAAAAAATTAATTAACGTCGTATTACACATATATATATATATATATATAATCGATTATATATTCACCTTATGTCCAACTTGGAAATATGAGTACGATTATTTCGTTTAAAATATTAATATTATCAGTACGATTATTTGACTTAGAAAAATACGCGAAATATACATACACACACAGGAGTCGAGCGTCAATATTTAATTTCAAAATACGTAAATTGTTATAACTCGAAACGGTTACGCTGTTTATGTAATTTATAAATATGTATTTATATCCTAAATTAATCGTTTCGGCGTGTTTTTTGTTATAACTTTCGATTTCTCTGAACAAAATTATGGTTTTTTTTTTATTTATTTATTAACTATACTTAACAGCCGTTTGATTCAAATACTCGATGTTGTTTATTATTATTGTATATAATTTCCGGATAACGTCTATTTCTACTTTTATTAATTCGAAATATGTTTTAAGTTTTACGAGCGAATAACGTTTGTTTGACTATCTTATCGGTGTTGTTTTAGAAAATCTCACTTGTGTAAGATATTAAACGCGGATACTTTCTGATTTATAAATATATATAAATATATTGTTCCTCAATAATTTTTTGAAAATAATTTTAATTATTATAATTACCCATCTACACTACGTTAGTAGTACTTTTATCTTAAGCGTACTCACATATAATTTACGAACTGTAATATTCGGTTAGAAATTCGAACATGTTTTCGACGATGTAATATATGAAAGTCTACGTAGAATACGGAATATCGAATTGCTTATAAAATGTTCTGAACACTGTACAACAATAGTCGCGGGCGTAAACATTGCGAATGACGGATTAAATTTCGTTAGATGGTTTGTTACACATATTTATACTTAACGTCGTACGCAATATTATTCAAGTCCATAACCGAATGGGCTAAACAATTTTTGTCCGTAAATTAAAAAATAGATTATTATACTTTTGTCCATAAAATAATTTCCTCGTTTTCAAAAATCCTCATTTTCGCGATTAAAAATTGAATTGAATTTATTCTTTATTTCCGAGTTCATATTTTTTGCCATTTAAACGTCGAACTTGACTAGTTGAAACTGTCTACCTACCAGCTTCGAAAGAACGCGTCGTCAAATTAAATTACACCTCGACTTATTCGAATTTATCGTTTTTATTAACTAGCCTACCTTTGTCATAATAAATAATATACCTCGCTGTTTCTGTTTCTTGCACACGGGCTGCAAGAAAACTGAGTGCGGCGCTCTACTACAGTCCTCGATCGCGCTTCTCGTCATGTTCATCGGATCGTTGCATCGTTGGTCCGTGTCAGTGGAGCACACCCAACAGTTGATCGCTTGGCCTGTATGTACACACGCGTGGTTAAAAACAAAAAAAAAATGCTTAAATAAAGCGACGATAAAAGCGCGCGTCTTAAAAAAGTACGTTGAAAATAAAACGAGGAAAATCCGGGGAGAGGGCAGGGACGAGTGATAAGTAACAGCGTTTATAATAGGTGCAAGTGTTGGGGTAGCTTACTGTGGTCAGGTAACGAAACGATACACGCGAACGCGATGACAATTGCGGCTACGTTAATCTGACGACGGATCATCATCGTGAAAACCCAAATGAAAACCCGTAGGGAAAAAAGGACGTATGAATAAAAACGCGAGACGTCGCGCGATTCTACCGAGCGAGTGTCGCGCGTATTTTAGGTACGACGATTTATCGACAATATTGCGTGTGTATTATGGGGCACGAAACACTACTGCGCAAGACTGCTCGGCGGACGGGATGGTAAACAACTGTTAGCGATCATCGGGTAACGTGACGGAAAGTTCTTGTTGTTCCCCCACCACCTGTTCGCGTGCGTTTCCCCCCGTCGCCAACGTCATCGCCGCCCACGCGATAATTATGCGTACGTATTTATTCGGTACGGCGCTGGGCCCGGGCGGCTATATACGACGATGGCTTCCAAGGCCGCCGCCGCCGCCACTTGTTTTTTCTTTCTCGTAACGATAATTACGCGCACTCGAAACGGTGAGGCTACGAGTGCGTTCGTTTAAAAACGCGTTGAGAGACGAATAATAATAGGTGTTACGAAAATGACAATAATGGACCTTATTGGATCTTCGCGCGCGCGTTTTATTATTATCACGCGTGGTCCGTGTACGGTCCGAAAAAGAAATACGAAAATCACGATTCGTACAAAACTCCGCCCGTTTCATATCGTCCGAAAATGCCATTCAATTACGATTTTATACGTACGAAATATGTAATTACGGTGCGTACTACTGTTAATTCCACGTTTTTCCAGCAAATAATCCGTACGTTTGGAATGATAGGAATACGACGTACGCATAGGCAGGTATACGACCGCAATAATTTGTAATTACCAAATCAAATTTTAAAAAAAAATTATCCCCGAGCGATATGGTGTCTACTTACTTTTTGGAATGTTAGTTATTTACCAGCAAGTGATTATAACACGACTACGCGTATTATGTAATTTTTAATTTGATACTCGAGACAGCCGAGACAGATTTCTCTCTCCCAAACCCCACTCGCTCCTTCCAGCAGTCCGCGATTATAGTCCGAAAACAAAATCGATTCGCGGGAATAAAAATAAATAAATACCCGCCCGTGTCTGCGAGAGCACGAATCCGGCTACAAAATAGCCCGCGTACACTTCATTTTGCATGTAACACCAAACGCCGCCGTGTCAAATAATATTTACGTTTTCGACGTTTCCGTCTCATTTGTTTCATTAACCTAAATAATACGCTCGTTACTATTTTTCATTAATATTTTTGTCAATGATCTATTCCTACATAACACGACGTGTACGTGTATATGTAAAACACGTCGGCGAAATTTTTTATTAGACAATTTTTATATAAAATTTAATCGATATTCTCATGCGCAAATTACGACCATTTTCTTCATTCCTTATACACTACATTATTACTACTATTGTACAACCTATACATTTGAAGTGTATTAAACGTATTTAAAATATATACGTCGCTATTGAACGAAATACTCGATTGTTGATTTTAATATCCCGAGTCATAATTAAAAACAGAAATACATTTGTACAAATATTATTATATGTATACAAAACAATAACGGATTGCGAAAAATTAAAAAAAAATTACATTATTCCATAATTCCTTTTGTACTTATATATATTTATTTATTTGTCGTTCGGTTCGTATTTTGACAAAATACATTAAAACCAAACTACGTACGAAAACGGATTTTTGCCCGAATGAATTCAATAAACGCATTTATTGCCACATGTTTTTTGGAAAATGGAAATCATTTATCGAAATATTGTGTATATCACATAATGAAATTATCGAAGCGTAATTATTTCATCATATAGTTTTTCCCGACTAATCACCGATATCGGTGGTAATAGTACCTTAGGACTTAATGTGGTCTTGAACGTGGTAAAATAATATTTTATAATAATTTACATTTTTCTATAGAGTTAAATAATAAATTATTGAGTACCGATTAAACGCGAGATACAATAACATCGCTGTCGTCCCTGTGGGGACAAATGAGTTGTCGACGAGGTGCACGTTGTATGGGAATATGTAATTTATATTTCACTATGGTTGTGGTCATGAGCCACACTAGTGTGTCTCGTTTTGCGGTAATACAAAAAATGTATAAAAGTTGAAAATTATATGCGTCACCAACGCACCATTGGTAAAAATTGATAAAACTCATTATATAGTGTTTTCGTAGTTCCAATATTGCGATTGTTATACTTAAAACGTAATTTGAAAGCCTATAGAAAATATAGAACGAAACTTAATGAATTTTTGACGATAAACTAATTTCGATATATCAATTAGAACTTATTGAAATGAACACCGAAAAAATCGTAGTTTTATTAAAATTGAACAAGTTGTATTTTTTGCAAAATTATTTAAAAAAAAATGTATTCCGCTAAGCATTCGTAGACATTTTCATCTTACTGTACATTTTTAAATCGGATTTGTAAGTAGAGTGTAGCAGGTGCAATATTAAAACTACGAAGTTACTTTTTTCTCTGATATTTCTGTGTGACACATCCTCTTTTACCTATGAAATTCGATCGTATTATTCACAAATGTTGAAAAAAATTAACGATTAAATAAAATAATAAATACTTTGTCAAATCGTCGAAGTTATTGATATGAACGACAATTATTGCGTTTTAATTACAAATAATCGTAAATGATCAAATTTGTACATTTAGCCGTAAAACTTAAAAATATTAATGTACAGTCATCTCTAGAAGAAAATAATCGCGGTACAGATAAAAGTCAATTCTCAATATAGGATATATGTTTGTAATATTGTTGCAATTTCCGAATATCGGCAAAATTGCGAAAACAAATCTTGTTAGAAACCGGCGAACCGTAACTATATCCGTTTTTCCGTCACAGTTTTTCAGTAGTCTTTCTCTCGCGCGTTAAAAAAACGATAACAAAAAAAAAGAAAACGACGAGAAAATTTTTCGTTTCGCGACGAAAGAAACTCAAATTGGGAAAATCAAAACAGACGTCGAATAAAGTGTATACCGACTAGATATCATTCGATAGCGGAAAGTGACGCGCGTAAATATCAACGGAACACTCGTTTTACAAGAAAATCGAACAAAATTACGAACAATCGAAACACATCGTTGTCGAACCGAATACCGTTCGTCGTGTATTAATGCGAATGTTTTTTTACTGGACAAAAAAAAATTGGAATACGTCGCCTAGAACGAAATTTATTATAATATTTGTCTGCCGGTTGGCGCTGTATGTAAGTACGCCCGAGGTGCTATTCATTGGAGATGGCGATGGAGAGGGAGCAATGGGTTCGAGACGTCATCCGAAAGTTTATCAATGAATCTTTTTTGCGACGAATCCGATTTGTGAAAAAATCCGCAATATATTATAAGACTCTTTGGAGAAAAAGAACCCCTTCGGAAATGGTACTTTTTCGATTACTTCCGGGACACGGTCCGCGTATTACGCATACGAACCTCGACCCTTGCGCGGATAACACGCCCGAATTGAAAGATAATAACGGTATCGTACGAATACTTGTATTCACCCACACGGTGATTATCTTCGGGTCCGCGGCCCGCGTATACTTAAGATTTGTACCGCGATAATTGTACGACTTACGTAAGTGTGCACGTACAATTTGTCGGAACGACATTGCCGGAACAGATATATGTACGATATATGTTACACATACGGGCCATTATAATACGCCGACCTTAATAACTATTAACCCTGCCCAATTGAACCCAATCGCGTGAATGAACTCATACATAAATTTGTATATATATATTATACAGGGATTCTAGAGGTACGCGCGCGCACGTTTTTCAAACTATGTAAAACCCCGTTTACTGTCCATTAACGTACGTTTAATAATTTTGGCACGAGCCGGTTATCTGGTGCAGTGGTATACACGTGAAAATAGCTCGTTGAAATTTGAAAAAATTTCGGATCTTTCTTTTGCCAATCTGTGACCGTTATATAACGTACGCCGTTCGTGTCATCGATAATATATAAAAATATACGGAACGGAAAACAGAACATTTTGAAATCATTCCGTAGATTACCATAGTGAACAACGACGTAGATATACGAATAATATATACGCACGGTGTTATAAAAAATTTTCAAAAAAAAAAACCGAAAAAACGTTTTGTATAAGCATACTTAACAATTTTACGCGGTTATCGAACGAATCGTAAACTAAACACATTAATTTCGTTTTTTGTTCAATATGCGATTATTATACGCGTACATGAGTTATGATTGCATAAATACCATTTAAACTACTTATATTATTGGAAATTACTAAACGTAATTTAGATTTCGATCGACGTTTGGTTATAACTAATTATTACTTTTAAATTCTAATCGATTTAAACGGATAAAATAAACGTTTTTTCTTTTAATTTACCGTTTACCTTTTACGTTATGTGTATTATGCAAAACGAGAAAGTAGACATAAGTATAAGGTCTTTAATTGTATTATTCTTATTTAGTGACGACATTGTATTATTGTAAAAACATAAATAAAATAGAGGTTTAAAACACACAATTCATATATTATAATATAAAACACAGACGAGTATTAACGTTTATAAAAAAAAAATTAACTTGCTTAAAACAAGTCGCGTGCATATAGAGACATTACGAACTATAGTATATGCGGTTCCTTGATTGGTTCATTGTTAAAATTCTTTTTCTTTTCCTTGTCCTGTTTATGGTCAATGCCTGACGGATGTGATAACTTCAATGTGACTGCGGTGATCCGTGACAAATCTTTTTTCGTATTTTCGTTATTTATTATTGTCACGTTATTACACATCTCCAGGGGAGCCTAGTTTTCCAAACTGCCACCGGACGTGAGTCGTGATTTCTTTTTTAATATCTGAAAAAACTAAATTCAAATATTCCGTTCGATCTTTGTTGCGCATTTTAATTAATGATTTCGGAAAATCTATAATAAATATTGAAATAGATTTGGCGTGATTGATTTTTAATTATCAAGGATGTTCTTCACGTTTGTCATAATTATAGAATTGTATTAATTTTATTGTAACCGTAAACATGCTTAAACGTCGTTAATATTCGTTTAATTGTCGCTGATGATTTAATACGAAAAAACTATAGTAAATATACATAATCTAAATTATTTCTACATACGAAACCTAATATTTTTAATTAAATAAACAATATTATATTCGAAACGTAAACGAAATTTAATTCGAAATAATTAATCAAAAGTTCGTAAATGATCTGGATTTTACCTACCATCATTTGTTGTATTCGAAATAAAATATTTATTTTCTCTAGTGTACATTGACGATTCAATAAACGCCGTTTGTCAAAAAATAATATCGTTATTTAATGTACATAATTACGAGAGTTATTTTCAAAAGATGTTCGTACTTAACGAGACAACAAATAATTAACGCGAACTAATAATTAAACGAAATATATGAATAGTATTATTCACGTTCACGACCCAAATTTACTACTAAATATTAATTTCTTATAATACTATCTAAGATTTTATTTAATCGCGTAATAATAATGATAAGATCGATTCAAAAATTAAACATTTATCTTCTATTTTGTAAATTATTATTGAAAGGCCATTCTGATCCAGAAAACAAATAAATAAAGAAACCGCACGCATTTCTTACATTTCGTTGGTCAATGTCGCACAAAACGAATATAGGTGTATACGAAAAGACGAAAAGTTTTGTTCGGTTTTTGATGTAACGCAGCCACGGTTTTTTAGTCCTTGACCACAGTCCACAACGACATTAATTTGTTGTAATGTCCTTCCGTTATTGACCACAGTAACACGTGTTCGGTTTGAAGTTTTTTACCTGGCTTGCAGGCTATCCATATAGGAAAGGCCAAACATAAACTGTTTACAATCTATCGAGTGAAAATATAGTTGTTGTTCCATATAACAATTATTATTTTAAAACGAATTTCTTCAAAAACTTATATATTAGACACCACTGCTTTCCAAACGCTGGCTAATTTTAAAAATTATCCGAACAAAGTAAAATAATATGACGAAGCTTAAATATTATCGATGATTTAGATTGATGTTATTTAATCAATTTATACGCGTTCGTGGTATATACGCTATAGTTTTTAAATACTTTTTTATAACGAGTTTTAGTTTTTAAACGAATTACATTATTATAACGATAAAGAACGTGAATGCGATAAAAAAAATGGTTATTGAAAAATGTAAAATTGCAAATATTTTAACTACTAAAAAAAATAACGAATATTTACTAACGACGTTTCATTTTTGATAATAGTAATTCGATTGATTTTAAATTTATTACCCACATGGCAATTTCCGGACGAAGTTTTAAATAAATACGCCTATTATTATTTTTATTTAACTGTAATTGTCAGTGCAAAAGTACTTTAAAAGGCAGCAATTCCTTAAAACAAGTATTTTAACGACTTAGGAATACTCTTTTCGAATGTAGATACACCTTATTTTAATACATTTACAAAAATTTAACGAAATAGACTAAACATCGTTCAAAGCACGTTAACTGTTACTATTTACCAAAGAAAACAGCTTGACTGATATATTGCTTTTAAAATGCTTCTATGCATAATATGCGATTATTGTTCTTACTCCAAATATTTTTTCGACGACAAAAAGAATTGAAAATCGACATAATTACGAGGAACGCACTATCGTATGGTGTTGCCGGTACATTTTTAAAACTTACCGACGAGCAAAAATTAAATAAAAACCAAAAACCCTGATGGCGTCAAAATTGTTTCGCCTTGACAATCCAAAGTTCCGTGATATAATAATAAAAAATAATAAATTTCCCAAAAAATAACGCAAAACTAACGAAAATTCTTCCGTAAAAGGAATGCATAGCTGTATTGGTTAAACTTTAATAATTAGAATGTCAAGGACGTAAGTTACAATAGCGTACTTAGCCGCGCGTAATAGCCATTATTTTTGTTTGCTAGTTTTAATTATGACGCCTACGTATATATAATTATCATCGTCGTCATTATAACAGTACATATATATATTGTATATACAATATATATATATATTATATTTTCCATAGTTTATGAAGTAATTTCGTTGTAAACAACCACGGTTATTATATTTGTCTTATTCGTGAATGTTTTATATTTCGCAAGTTCCTGATAACTATTACGAAAGGAGGGGGCCATCAAAGCTGTACATAAGCGTTGTTTAAACATCGGCACGATAATACGTTCGATTGATTAGCGCCACTTCCAGTTTCACGTAACGTACCAATTCGTATTTATATAGAAATTTGTAGCGAGTTGACACATCGTACGAAACTCGTATACGACTAAAAATGTAAATCTAAATTGAATCCAAAACGTCACGTTCTATCAACTGGCTCATTTCTGTTGTGAATGAGGGATTGGAGAGATGAAGAGATCGCCCCCACCTGGACCACTATTATTCGCATTATTAATACTTCGTAATTCGTAATTACGTATATTTAATACCCGTTGATACGTACTTGTGATTCATATGCGAACTTTATGACAAACACGTACACAAGTCCTCGTGGCCACACTGATATTATTCATCATAATCTGCGGCTATATGTCTATCAGTATTGTGTTTTGTATTAGTCGCGAACACATAAACAATATGTTACGTAATACAGGGATAATAATATACAGACCGTAAATATACGATATTTTAAATTGAATAAATTAATAATTTTAATTATCGTTTTTTTTTATTATTAAAATCAAATTAAACGAAAATCGTTAATATAATTTCAAACCTCTCCTTGAAAATAAATAAGAAACACCCCTCTTGCGTTCTATAGATTAAATTCTGGGCCTGGTCGAAACAGTATATAAGCAATAATAATACTAAAACGCAAACTGAAACTTATCCCTACAGAATAAACAATCCATTCGTCAAAAAGATTAATCATTAATTTTAGTTTATTATTTCAAAATTTTAAAGTTTTTTAGTAAGTTTATAAATTTGTTAAATTGCAAATATTACGAAGAAGACAACGAATTATTTTTACGCAATTTTTTCAGGGTTCGTTTTATTGATGCATTAGATTTATGTTTAAAATGCATTTGCGATAAAACGTCCATTAACTTGTTGGTTGTCTTGAAATATGAAAGCACAATTATAGATTTCTTAAAACATTTCTTTGTTACTTGGAATGTAAAAAGAGGGGTGAAAATTAAACACGTAGATTTTTGATATAAAAAAAATTATCCGATAATTTGTGCATGGTCGGGTCGGTAGAAGGTTGCAGGGTTCTACAACGAGAAGTTAGTGACCTTAGTGACCAGGCTGACACTAAAAAGTCTGATTCTATGAAATAAACGCAATTATTCACAAAGATCTAACAAAATACCTGTACAATTAAAGAAACCGTAAAATTCGCGTATCTAAGATATCACGAAAAAAATTCAAAATCGCCAAAAACCTGCTAACCAAAACGATTTATTCTCACGTAATATTCAAAATGTCTAACAAATATTTATTAAAACGGCAATGACTTCATTAAATAATAATTCGATATGTTTTTATTTATCCAGGAGTCTCCTCAAGGGTCATTCCTTACTAATTCAAGTAAATAACACAAACTAGGTCTCTGCTCCAATTGAAATATTAAAAAACAAATTAGGAAGTCCTCATTTATTGCAAGAACAAAACATCAATTTAGCGAAAAAACATTTTCAGTTTTATAATGATTCGTCGAGCCCATCTTTCACGTTTTACAAGTTACGCTTAATTGATGGCAGTTAATAGTCTACAAAATAAAGTATAGAGACGATTTTATGTTTACAAAAGATTGTCGAAATTACAATTATGTTTATTAATATAATAATAAATCGTTACTCTATTTTTGTTTGAAGTCACAAAAGTCGCATAAATAAAAATTAATTATGATTCATTTTACTCATCCATTGTTTTATCTTGAACAAACAACGTTACGCCTACGTTTCAGTGTCCATCTTCAGAACTGTTTTGGTTTTTTGATTTTATCATTTGGATTGTACTCGTGGTTCTGATTTTTTCTTCAAACCATAATTTTTGAAAAAATATTATACATACGACGCGAATTATGGTTTACAATACGTTCAATATCAAGAAGTATTTTGTGAAATTTTTCGTTACACTTGAAAATACGGCTTTTTGGACAAAAGCAATTTCATAATGGTTAACTAGAATTACATTTATACTGTTTAACTTGCGAGTAGAAAGAAAATAGACCGTAAAATACAAAATAAAGTCTCTTATTGAATAAAAAATGTGTTTAATAGTAATTTATTACGGTAATTCAACGTTCGTACATATAATTCATTTCGCTAAACTGGTAAATTAAATAACATATTTAATATAATAATTATAAAACACAAAAAAGCGTTAAACTTATCGCATTAAAGATTCGTTTTGAATATTTAATAAATTATAATATATTTATTAAAATATATATATAAAAATTATAATAGTAAGCATATTTACTATTATATATGTATAATAGTAAATATATTTTTATTTGAATTATAAATAAATCGATTTTAAGGCTCGTATAATTTTTAACTGTTAACGTAAGGAGTTTTATTTTTGCATATACACATACGTGAAACAGTATAATAATATACCTAATATTACGTTTTGATGTTTAACGGTATATTGTCAATACCTTTCACGTTAAAGTGCATAATTTATGTATAATTACAACTTTTAAATTATCCAGAAAAATATAAATGCCACGTGATTTTATGTATTTTATGTAACCTACACAGAGAAAAAAAGAACGTTTAACGACTACGCTTATGTTTTTCTAATTTTACAACAAATATATTCTTTAGAATTAGAAAACATTAAAGACCCGAAAAAGAAAAAAACAGTTTCTACTTTTGTGTTCGAATAAGACACGTACAATAATTCTGAACGATAACAAATAATAGTGTCAGGTACTTTTTTCGTGAAAAAATTATAACTATGTACGGTATACACGTATTGTACTTTTCGTTTGTTAATTCTTTCAGTTTCTCAGTGTAGCCCGAAGAAAGTTTGCAGATACGTGGCCCCTGCGATGAAAATTACCGCGACCACAGAAGACTTCAACGCCCCGGAACCGTTGCAACCATCATCGTCACAAGCGCCGCAGTACTTGAGGGTTTTTAACTCGTCGTCGAGTCTCTGCATGCCCTTGCACAAGTCCGCTTTGATATACACACATCCTCGGGCCACGCGCACCATGTCCTCTCCTTCTGCAGTGAATAAACGGAGATTAGTATCGCGGTCGTTTATATACTACAACGCGTCGATATCGTCACCGTAACGTGCGTAGCTATCGACGCGTACGGTTTTTGATTATTTTCCTTTAAAAGAAAAAACACGTTAGGGACGTTTGATAATTTCGAACGAAGATATTATATGGCTTTTTTGTCTACATGTAGGTTTTTTAAAATTGTAATTCCCGTTTATTCGGTTATCGTATTTTGTAAACAAATATATTTGTTTTATTTATTTATTACGTTTTACTGTTATTATAGACATAATTTTAGTATATACGTACGTTTAAGCACCACTTTAGAGCATTCAACCGAATCTTCATTAATGGACGGTAAATTGAAATTGTTGTTTTGATTGAAGTTGAAACCGACTTGATTAGCAAAATTCTGTAAAGCATTGCTGGCTGTGTTTAACGTGTTTCCCAGTTCGTGGCTGAACTCGTTGATCGTTCTACTATTGCATTCCACCAATAAATAATCGTCTTTCACGAACGGGTCGCCGCAATTTTTACTCCACCAGCCACAAGTATAGCACTTCAAACCGGTGCCTGCGAAAATGCGTAACGAAAACGAAATATTAAAATGTCGTAACATGAGCCCAATTATAAAGATACACGTCGTATGTATAACGTTTCCTTTTAATTTGCTGTTGTTGTTGTTTTATTGCAACGGCGCTACATGAACGTTAAATTAGTCATGCATAGTGTGTGTGCTATACAATTGAATGTTGCTTCGGTCTTGTTTTGGCGTCTTCTATTGACGATGCGACCAATAACAATCGTTAGAAGATAGTTATTCACTTTGTACACGTTGAATTCAAACGATCGGATGAAAAGAAACAAGGCCCGCTTAATGTATAATCTCGTAGAGGCGTGAAAAATAATAATAAAACGTCGTCCGATTAAAAAAGTAATTTTTTACTGTGAATTATGTACGGATTATAAACAACCGCGGTGAATTTGTTCGAAAGAAGTGCATATATACAGAAAGATATGAAACACTTAACCGCACGTAATCGGTTTAATATAAATAATTTTCACGAATACGGGAAATTTAGCGTTACGAGAATTTTGAATAAACGTTAAATATATTTTCATAATGCGCTAGTAATTCGATAAAAGGGAAAGTTTCGCGCGTCGAAATAAACGTTTTCGATATTATTCATACAAATATCACTATAGGTTAACTACAATACGCTCGCGTATTATTCTAATAATAAGTTCTAGGAAAACATTGTATTGTTACTTTTGCTAAATTTGAATTAAGCCCTCTCTAGATCCTTCTAGTTGCGTCAATGAAGAAAAAACATATCTAGAGAGTTTCTTAACAGTTCACCCGAAAACTAATTGAAAATATTTCGCTAAAAATTATTCGTTATACGCTTTTTTTTACAACACATATTTTCCATCACCGTGTAACGTGAATACAATACGTGAATTCTAAGGATTCAAATCGAATCGACAGTTCGGTAGGCGTTTGCACTATATTTGCAAGTCCACATTTATAACTTATAAAAGTAATTCTATAAAGTTCTCATTTCGAAAGTATGAAACGATTTCTAGTTGATTTTGTTCCATTTACCGCGCAAAATAATGTAAACTATCGTATCGAGCATTTATCAAACGTTCCAAACGTTGGTACTCGTCGGCCCTACGTTAGCACCGCCACACTGTGATTGACCGCGTAAATCTTGTATGATAGTCCGCGTTGCTTTTCGCGCGAAACAAAAATATTTTCGATAATTTCCGTTAGACGACGGCTTATTCCGGCTATCGGTGGCGCGATACGTAAAACAACGCCGAACGTTTAATTTTCACCACAGACGAAATTTTTATCCCTTTGTTCTCCGACACACGACGAACCGTTAGAATGGCGTTTTTAATTATTTCGAAACCACGTGCGGAACCACAACTACGTTATTTGAACACCGAACGATCGAGAATGCGATACAGTTATTCGTTGTTTGGATAAGTTATATTACCATATCATTATCATACACGGAACATTCCGCCGAACGGTTGAGAATCGCTTTCGAGTCGACAAATAATAAATCGTTTTATCTCGTTATTTTTGCGAAACAAAAACAGCGTCGAATGAAACGTAAGTACGGCCACGTACGTTTTTATAAACTGTCGGCCGCTCTCAATTACATCATTATACGCTGCTTTTGTCAAAAAGGTTAACGCCGTGTTGTCGTAATATATCGCGTCCGTAATATAACGAATAATTATTTTTGTTTCTGTCTGTATTATGCGCGAAACACATAAACACGTAATTATTGCGTTTCAAGGCTACCATTATTAATGTATTATGTAAAACGTAACGTATACGCGCTTAAAAAGATTCTTCAATTACTGTAAATACGCGTAGTATAATTATTTATAAACGTTCGCCGTTTGGTAATAATACAGAATGGTCCGTACGAAAAATATTATAAACCCCATTGTTGGCCGGCGTTTAATGGTTTCGAGGTTAGATCGCTTGACGAATATATTCGGAAGATTCAGTGGTATTCGAAAATGTCCACGTGCACGTGTTTAATGTTTCAAAAAATTCAAACGCGCAAACATTACGTTGGTACGGCAATAGACAAAGCAAATCGCTATACTTCGTCTCGAACGAAATTGCGAATAAACCAAAACGCGGACATCCTGCTTTAGCTTTCTTGGTAGGAAAAAACCAGAAAATTATTCGAAATTAACGGCTAAAAATAAAGGTCACGACAGTAATTTCGAATTTAAATAAAATTCGTTTAATTTTCTTTTTATAATTTTACGCAATTAATCGTATTTAATTATTATTTTAAAAAATGTTAATACAACGCAACGTAATTTCAAATTATGTACTAATTAGAATTTTGGTTTTAAACTACGGCGGTAAAAATTTAAATACGACAGTAATAAAAAATATTTTGAAACCTATTTTGGTAGAAGAAAAGTTCATTTTATATGATTTATATGACGATCCTATGAGAAATTATTCCTACGATATACCTATTTAGATGCATATTACGATTTTACATATGAATATATACAATATATATATCAAATATAACTATTGAGCTGAAATTTCTCGCTTATAAATGAACGAAAAATGAAAAAAGAAAGAACAAAACGCTGAACAAGCTAAACGTAAAACTGAAACTTTAAAAATCGGACTTAAAAAACGGTTATAGGTGAAAAACATGTTTAGGTTTTAACGTTTTAGCATTAGGTAAAAATGTATGTATTTACTTTATTGTTTTATCGTTTTTAAAATATAAACTGAACTCATTCTAATAACTTTGTACGTGTTTAATATATGTAAATGAATTTGATGTATATACTAAGCATTTATGTCTTCGGACGGAAGATTAAGCTTTAAATAAAAAATGTAAAGTGTTCTTTTCAATTTATTAATGATATTGTTAAATTGTATTTATAAATATTAACGACGCAATTACAAATTTATATTTTTACTAATACTTATCAATAATAATAGGCGTCGAAATCGCTTAAAATTTTAAGTGTACTTATCTATGAAAGTCCAAGTAAAATTTATTCATTTGGTTCCATAACGAATTTTATTAATAATAGATAGGTACATGGCCGGATGTAGAGGTGTAAATATGGTCCCAAATCAGTAAGAGGTTCTTATAAGGGAAGCCTTCTTTGTAAGTGTTTAATTGGTTTTAAAATTCAAATACTTATAATAGCAACGTGTTTCCCAGTAAAATAATAAATTAACAAAGATACAAATCTAAATATTACACAACTTTATACATTTCGTCAAATATTAGGCTAATTAAAATTATACTCGTATATAATTGCAAAAGCAATTTTATTTAATATTCTTCAGTTCTGGTAATGTATTGTTACCTTTTTAATAATTATAATAAATTGTCTTTCCTCGACGTTAAAATAAAAAAATTATTAACTGTTTCATTGAAGTCCAACAACTAAAGTATGTGATGTACAATATTTAAAATAGATAAACAAAACAGGCGGATTCTGCGTCATCGTAGTTCGCAACCAGTTTTTCATTATTATCATTTTTGTAAACGAACCTTTTCCATAACAATTTGATATTATCAATAGAAAATAGACGCGCAACGTAATTTCTGTGTTTGAGAACATATGTTATATGAGAAACATTTAAAATAGAACCCCCACACTATCCAAATGACTATTTTTTGGTCACCAATACATTGTTGAAAATAATTTGTACTCGCATTAATCAGGGCATCAGTATGAATTATTATAAAATTAAAAAATTGGTTATTTAATCGATAAGTGTTTGAGCGCGGACAAATAATGATTATATAAAAACAAAAATACAAAATACAAATTATTATCTAATCGTTGGTTTATATTTATTTGTTGCGAGTTTATTTTTCAAATATATAACCGAACAAATTTTTCAAACGTTATACTAACGGTAGATGAAAGCCTAAAATTTATGTACAATTCCATTAAAAAATGGAAAATGTATAAAAAAAACTTATGAAAACCTTTCTTGTTTAATAACAAACAAATTAAAATTATTTTGTAGGAGCCAGTGAATTTTAGAGATTTGTGAGGGCCCTTGGGTCTCATGACCCCCTTTACATTAGGTCTTGTAAAAGCGTAGTGTTTATAATATACAATACTGTGTTAAAAACGAAATGCACACAATACCACGTTCCATTTATATATATACTAAAAAGTACTGATATATTTTATTTACAAATTACAATACTTGTTTTTTCGCCAATAGAAGTATGTACGTACTCTAGCCGTCATTTAACTCGTCAAATGTTACGTTTTTACCACTTAAAAACGTTGGAAAGTTCCATTTCTTGACACTCGATCATTGAAGCAAACGATACGCTAAGATTTTTGCCGATTTACAAGGTTGGGCAACAATTTAAAATATTCGGTCGATGCCATTAAACACGATGGATTAATTAATAATTATGTACGTATCGAGCCGTTTTAATCCGAATTCTTCGTTCGCGGGGACAATTATTAAAAAAAATTTTTTTTTGAGAAACCGTAATAATTTTTGTTTTGTTTTTATACTGTGTCGAAACAAACGGTAATTAGCCACGGTGACGAGGACTTTAATAACCTTCGACGACGAGACCTTGTCATCATTCGTCACGGATCGAATTCGGTCGAATAATGTACAATATGTTTATATTTCTACGGGGGAGACACGGTTCGGTGATAATTCATTTTTTATCGAAGTACGCGATAGGATATAAAAACTCGTTAATTATTTATTAATTAAATATTCATAATATTATACCGTCGACTCTACGATATTTTAGAATGAGAAATATCGATATAAGTGCGAACTAAGAAGTACCAAACTATATACGATATTTATTTGCTCGCCATGCACACATGTACATACATTTTATATACGCCATATATTTTATAAAGCAATAGTATTTATTGTATCTTTGGTTTTCAAAAAAATCCTAGGGATTTTCATGAAACGGACGGTGAATAGATAGTATACGACTTTGAATGAGAAACAAAACGATTCGGCCAGTCTAACTCGTCGACTCTAGCGAAATATATTTTGGAGTGGAACAAAACTGGTTTTCCGCAATTATGTTACTACGCGGAAACATTTAAAACTCATTATTCATATTGGCTAAACATAATTATGATGTATTTTTCTGGGCTGACCCAAGTTGTATCAAAATTTATAAAACGTGTATTTCGTTTCCACCAGTTTATTTTACATGCCTAATTATTTAGATTAGATTTTTATTCTTTTAAATAGTTCCGAGTAAATTCTATTTTAATTCTGTGGTTTTGTCACTTTTAAGTTTTATTTCGTTCCATAAAATATATTATAGGTATTAAAATTATTATTATTATTTATACTATTCTAATTAACCAATACAAATACTATAAGTATAATATACGAAAGACCTAGGATATTGCATGATTCAAACAAAAAGAATGTTTTAATATTTTTACGAAATGTTATTTGGGTTATTATTAGTCCAATTCATTAAGAAGTTCCTTGGTATATTTACTCTTAAGACGACAAAACGGAGAGATCAACGGGGAGAATGATAGACTAATATGTTGTATATGTACTTAAATGATGAAACATTCGGACATTAAACGGCGTGGGTTTAATTTTTATATCTATCGCGAAGGAATACGAATAATTAAACGACGATTGTTTGAAGTCGATCTTGTTAGCTCGTATAATCTAAAAATAAATTATTTTTACGGTTTTTTTTCTAGTAAACCGAACAATAAATATCTCCCGGATAATAATGTTATAGCGCCGACACGTACGTAGAATAACGTAGTGTATTTATTACAATTACGACAGCAAGATGCGGAGAGCTGTAACAAATTAATCCAAGGATATACAACGATAAGAATAGGTGTTAAATTATGAAAGCACGTTATAGTAAACGGTAACAATAATATAATGACTATTCAAAAAACTAAAATAATATACGTACATTGGTACGCGTGAAAAATACGTCGTAGACCGTAAAAATACGTCGTTCAAGTATGAACCAAAGACTGGAAACGCAATATTTGGACGTAAAGGTTTTATTATTACTCTTCGGTTACGCTTAATTCCGATTAGGTTTTTATTTTATTTTAACGCGCCCGTTGCGATTGACGTTGTACAGATAAAAGCTCCAAAATTATTTCGTTATATTTTCGATATCGATATTTATAAGAAACCAAGTTGGAAGTCTCGTTGTAATAATATTTTAATTTTATTGAGCTCGTATATAGGTTCGATTTTAGCGAATCAAGTAAATGTCTCGATTTACGGGAAAACACGATTTCTTTCTTTATTAATTAATACGTAACGTATCGATATTGATTTACGTTAACTTTGAACTTAATGAGTTTTTATTTTTAAATAAAATATATCACCGAATACTATATATATAAATGTGTGTGTGGGTGTACATACAGTTACGATACGTCTTGTACACCGTGTACTTACAGTATAACCTAGCATAGTGAAATTATATTCAGTGAAAGTCGTTCATTACAATAAAAACATGTTACGAATGAAAATAAAAGCCATCCGTCCAGTTTCTTTTTAAATAATTATAGTTAATACGATATAAACGTTTCGCCGTTAAAAAAAATTTGGCGAACCATGTTATTTATTTAAGGAAAACAACGTCAGCAAACGGGAACGCTAGATGATACCAAAGTGTGCCGTGACGAAAATCGTTCGATTACTATTTCGCACAAAAACGCCGTACGTAACACGTTATTATACTCACTGGATCCGAAAAGCGCAATTAAACACATCAATGACACGGCCGATTTCATGTTGGGGGCCATTGTTTTCGACAATAGTAGCTATGAACGTTCGAACCGCCGTCGGTGTAGACCACTGGCACAGCACTACCAACGAGCGAGTGTGTCTGCAGACTGCGATGGTATTTTTAACTAACGCTCACGTACCTCTCTCAACGCGCGACTATTCTGCATACACCTCCACAATACCGTCGGCCGACCTTGGGTTTGCCCGACGTGCGTTTTTACGTATAACGTTTTTTTTCTGTGGATTATTATTGTTGTTATTGTTTGTTATTGTTTTTTTTTGTTCTACAACATTTTCTTTCTGAAAAAAACATATTCTGATGGTGTTACGATATACATATATATATTTATATTTTAGGCCCCTTCGGATTTTAATACATTTATTATGCTAAACGTTTAGAATAATATGGCTCACAGAATACGAAACCTTTGTCATCAATATTGCTGAAAAATTATTTCCTTATTCTTTATTACGAATTTTGGAATAAATATAGCGTGTACCGTGACGCACGTCTAACTGCGTTTTAAAAATTAGGTACAATGAAAAACGACGCTCGTTTTATTTCTTTCCTGAAAACTGTAGATCTTTTAAATAGATATAAATTATATATATACGTCATTGTATCGTATATTATATATATATATATTTATAGTTGATATATACGTGAATGTTTTTAAGGACATTTTCAACGTGATAATTTGTTGTACATTTTTGAAGCCCGTGCAAATTATAACTGTTTTTCAATTCATCAAATTAAACGTTATTTACATATTTTTCGTCAACTTCAAATATTAAACGGGTATATAAATAACGATTAAATAATAACGTCAAAATAGAATAAAACTTCCTCGGGGATCAGCGTTTCATATAGTCTTTAAATTGCGGTAACGCTACCGAATATTGTACGAACAATATTATATAAGTTGATATTTAACTTTACCTAGATCGCAAAATTAACTTGAAGTAACGCGTTAAATTAAACAAAATAAATTATTAAATTAAAAATCTATTAAAAATCTAAATGTCAATTAACTTAAGTTGTAATTTGTAATATTCAGTCTCATTTTTTTAACAATACAAAAGTATTTTCGAAATACGAATCATAATAATATATATAGAATTTTGTGCCACATCAAAAACTGGGAATCCTGGCTATTTTCGTAACGTATATTTGTATTTGTAATTTTGTATATATAATATTCATTGTATCTTACGTACATAAACTCATTTCTCAACGTGTCAAGTGTTTATAATATTCCAATTACTTTAAATAATAAATACATCAAGTCATTACACAAAAGTTTCCTTTCTTGACGTCCTAACGTAAACCGAACATATATTATGTATATATTATACAATTATTAAAGATATATATTTATTATTTAAAAATATTAACGACATTCAACAAAATATTTCAAATGATTAACAATTTGTGACGTTAAAAATATATTCAAATACGTACATATCAAGTATAAAGGCGTGGAACACATTATTTTAATAATATTTTTTAATTTTCAGTGCGTTATATACAAAATTAATTTTTTTTTTTTCATAAATTTGTATTTATAACACGCTTGAAATCAATTATAAGTTATTTGAAAATAATACTTAAAACTAAATTATTTATTATATAATGTCGCAAATTATACATTAGCTAACTATAGCCTTTTGACATAATTGAATATACCATTCAATACTATACTATGCGTTGCTGTTATATCACTTTTTACACTGTTATAAAATGTCAATAGGTATTGAACATAGATTTAGAAACAAATCACCTAATATATATATATATATA
>JAIPRN010000070.1:68616-146537 GCA_025469175.1 Geopemphigus sp. TES_GeoC_2020
TAGATAATATGAAAAATTTAAATGCTACACAGGCTTAATATAACATTACAACCAATATTTAATGTAGCGCCACGCTCTGCCTAAACGAGTTGTGCGACCGTAGTATACATATAAAGTATATGAGTTAAAGTGTCAATGCACTCAGATCTGACTCCTTTTATATTATATAGTTCAAATAACGTCACACAGGTGTTTTTGTAAAAATATTTATAGTGTCATGAAATATTTAAAATTATTTAAGTGTTATTTAAAATGTATTATCTGTAACTACGTTTTTATGTGTACATCTCATATAGTTTATATTTTAATATATATACATTTATAAACATTAAAAACAACAAAGAATTTTTAAAGTATTATATGAAACGTATGAAAGGAATTTTTTAACAGTTTATATTCATGTATAATGTGACAATATTGCAATAATGTTTATGTCGATGGTAGTTTTTTTTAGTAATTCACAACTATTCATTAAACGTAATTTTACTATAACCTATTTTAATCAATAGTGATCAATATAGGCAATTCACGAAAGGCTTTGTCAATGATAAAATACACATAAATAACAAACATCAAATAATACAATTTATGTTATAAGACTCGCGTATGAAGATATATATGTTAAAATATACCATGTAAGTTAGTTATAATATACGTGTTAAAAATTGTATTACTAAATGATATCAGATTGTAATATGTTTGTTTGAGATATGAAAACTTAATTAGCAACAATTTAGATTGTTATACATTATGTAACATAATATTTTTTTATCTCAAATATACGTATATTTACAAACAAGAGAAACTGATTGAGTCGATATATATATTTAGTATGGAAAATAATTTGTATTATAAAACTGATATACTTTTTTTGTATATTTTATTTATATTTTCATGTGATTATATTCATAATTTGGTACAATTTAAAACAATAATACTTATATAAAGTTTGTCTCCTATATTATACAAAATACATTATAACGAACAATTTAACTAAATTTTAATCTTTATAATAAAATTATATTATTCCATTGTGTTTGGAAATAATTATTTTTTAATATATTTTTATTTTATACTATAACTTATTTAAGCTTTTAGTAATGATATACTTAGTTAAATTTTCGTTTCACACTATTTAATAGAACATTTTATTGAGGAAGAATAAGGGCCCAATAAACACATATTCATTTCCTTCCCGTTTAAATCGCTAATGTATAATAGGTATAACAATTTTACAATCGTAGTTTTTTCAATTTTTTAGACCATAAAAATGTTCAAAAAGTTTCATTCCTTATGAATTTATCAAACATGAATAGAACTTGTTGAATTTGTCAAGAATAAAATAAAGTGTTGAAAATAGTATTACATACGTAATAATGCAATAGATTTTATTAGGTTAAGGATATATATATTATACTAACTTAGAATAGTTTTTCGAACGTGGAGAATAAATTATTACTTTTAAAATAAAAAAAAACACGACACGACACTCGGTTATAATTTACAATTATAAACGAAATATAATTTATGACTAATTGAGCAGGAGTGACAACCACCCAATCTTCAATATACATATTTACTAATTTTTAGTTTTTTCGATAATAAAATAATAAAAAGAAATTTGGCGAAAAATATTTTACGCGTTCTTGTTAATTTGTCTTGGTACTAAAATCTAATTAATATACCTTCAAAAATAAAATAAATAATATATACATATTGATAAAATTTGTTTCCCTCCCTGGATCTTATAATACGGTTATTAATGAAGAAACTCGAATACAAATAAATTAATCCATTTATACAAATTAACATTAATTTTATTTATTATTAGACATTTTTAATGTCTAATAATAAATTAAGCAAATATTTAATTAATAGTTAAAACAATATTATGGTGTATAAATGATAATATAAATTATTAAACAGTTTTGAGTTGATGAACTCTGTTACATATATTTTTGAATAGAAACCACGTTCTTAATTTTTCAACATCATCATACATCATACATAATTTTTAATTCAAGCGGTTATTTATCCCCTTCGTAAAACAGTAATATCCAGCAATTTACTTACATCCGTTGACCTTCGGCTCGATTGTTTGTATGATTTTTCTACACACGGTATATTTTTTGCGATTTTCTTCTGTAACGCCTACGTTTAATTTTGAGCATTCTATTTTAAAACGATCTGGAACTTTTTCTTGAGCACAAGCAGTGTCATTATGACTATTACATACGAAACATTCTATATTATTCGGATCAGTCGTATCTGCCTTCGCTAGAAATGAAATTATAAATATTTATTTTATAATTGCTATATAACTACTTTTACGATCGCAGGGAAAAGACGAGTTAAGCATAAATTGAATTGCTTTTGTGGAAGCAGTGAATTTCATCCTTATTGTTACATTGAAGTATATTTTTAAATTTCATAAGGTTTAAAACCTTCACTTATAATATCATACAAGAATCGTCAATTTTTTTTGTGAGAGCTAAATATTCTTTTTTCTTGATTCGCACCCTCCTTTCCCCATATCCTAAATATATAAAAAACCTGCAATAATTGTAAACTATTTACACGTGCCAGTCTTTAAATAAGTATAACGATATTATATAATATAAATATATAGAGGGATTTTTTTTATCATAAGTTAGACATTATTTTGAAACTGTAAATAATATATCACGTTTCTATTCTGTACTATATTAATTTTTTTACTCCCTTTAATTAAATGTTACAATAGTTTCGAATTTAAAATAGTTATAATTAGAAATTATTGTAGAAACTATCATATAAACTTTTCATTTTGAAATATTTAAAATATTTTACATAAACATATTATTATTTATTATTATAAAATGTCTCATAAAATCAATTTCTTATCCTGCAATTTATTCAGGCATCGAATAGACAACTAATGTGTAGTTGGTGTGGTAAAATTTAGGTTTTGGAAATTTGTGTAATAATAATATATAGATATATCATATTTATCAATATTTATATAGGAACTAATGTATGTATTTTTTTCACTGGTATGTCCCACGTGAAATCCTACTATTCTCCTTAATAAAATAGTAAATACCATATAAACAGCTTATATTTTATTGACATACAATACATAATTTTGAAATACTATAGTGTAAACCATATAGTATTCAATTAGGAATTCCTATTAATTCGGACAATTAATATTTTATCAATTTCGCAAAAGCTGATAAATCAAAATTATACATTAAAAATCCAAAGTTTTTCAAAAGCATTTTTTTGATAAAAATAAAACACGTGAATTGTGATTCGAAAAAAATGTAAAAATATTTACTCAAATAAAAAATTTTTAAAAATGGAATTTGCTAAAAATATGCTATAAAACTCAAATATATACAAAGTTGAGCAAGTTGCTTTTTATTTTAAACTAGTTTAAGTTAAACGAATTAAAAAATAATAATTAACTTAGTTTAATTAAAAGTTGTGAAAAAATGTACTTTCATTAAACTATAAGTTTATTGAAAAAAAACTCAAATTAATTTATCAGTTAAACAGTTACACAAAAATGCACTGTTGGTAAAATATGTTATTACTATCGTTCTACGTGAATTACCATAATATTGAATTATCGCTCACTAAACGTTCCAACTCGAATTTATAATTAATTTATAATAAAATTTGACTTTTCTAAGGGACTTTGTGATTTCGAATAACTCGTTAAGTAATACTCGTAATATAAAAAAATCCGCGTATTATTCACTCTTCGAAAATAGTACCTATTGAAATTCGTCGAAATCACAAAAATAATCGTTTCCGACTTAACTTTTAACTTTAGACATCGTTAATGTCCTGCCTCGAATAAAATATTCGATACAATATAAATGTACGAACGTAAGTACACTACAACACTTACCAATGTGTGGTGCGTCCAAAACGATGGCGAATGCAATGAATGCGGTCAGCGCGGCGTATGCGACGGACGTGGACATGGCGGCGCGTTGGACGACTGTAATCGTCTCTGTTTCCGCGAGATACGGCCCAGGGCAACGGCGATTCTGCGTGCAGTGTCGCGAGACGAACGGGTCCGCGCGCAAAGGCCGGCCGTTTGTTATTGTGAACCGCGTGTAGCATATATATATATATATATAACGTGTTGTTACGTACACAGCCGTTTCGCGCGTCTCCCCGGCAAACGCGCGATCGAGGCCCGCATCCGGAAACCCAATTAGGTCAATTATTAGCTGCCGCCGGTTTATCGCTATTTTACAATAATATAATAACTCTATCCATCCCGCCCGTGACGGAGACGACTTATCTCTCATTTATACGCGTATGTACATGCGAGCGCGTGCGTTACAACTTATAACGTTATATAGGACATTTTGTACGCGCGTTTTGTTACCGTGATTACGTTTATCCTGTACAAATGCGTCTATAAGGTGACCTCGTGTTTTAAAAATGTACGATAAACAGAATTATAAGTCGATAAATGATCAAAAATTTTTCATTAACGATCATTTTTGTAAACGACTTGTACATTATTCGTTTTTTACTCTACTGCGCACTTTTCAAATTTTAGTATGTTCACGCGTTATATACAAAATTCTGGGTTCTACACCCTAAATTTGCAACCGACGTTTAACTCTTAAATCTGCCGCTGATGTGCATATCGATAAAATTATACCATATATATATAAATGGATGGATAGATAAATATATGGATAGAGAAGTAGGTAAATAGTTAGATAAATAATATATATTAGAATAGTACATATTAAACGTAGAAAATATTCTGTAATACGTCGTTTACCATAATATACCCATGAATTTCAGTGCGATTAAGTTGTGCGACACACTTAATCGGAAAATATATAATATCGTGTATTATGTATACTAAAATACCGCCATTAATCAATACATGTACTATTATTTTTTATCAAAGATAACCTATGAAGAAACGCATGTATAAATATATATATGTACAGATGGGAACGTATGCATCTATGAAGGTTATAATAATATAATATATAACACTCGAAATATATAAGTGTTTGTGTGAATATTGTTGATATTTATGGACCAAATTAACCTTTGAATGTGCTTAACGCGCCGAAAAAATATAGCGACTAACGTGTGTTATACATATGCTGAACGATGAACTCTGTATAGTATATATATATATATATATATATATTCTTTAAACCCTCGTATTGCTGCTGGTAAACCTTAATCTTCCATAATATACCATCCAAATTGCCCATTTTTTTGGTGAATTTTCCATAAATTTTCTTTCTTAAAGACATAAATAGGACAATTACGAACGAAAAAAAAACTGCTAAAGCGGTCGATCTGTTCTCATATAGTGATTAAATTATACACGTGGCTATTGATTTATATTTATATAAATATATAATAATAACAATGATATCCACAAATACATAAACACTATAGATACGTAAATACACACACCTAAATACCTGCACTTACGTATGAAATGCAAACGCAATTTTTTCAACGTTTTTCGAAAATAGTATTAAAATAATATTCCGATCTGGAAAATGTTTGATTATTTCGAACACTTAAAATAAAAATAGGCGTCCATTATTACAAACAAATTTTCAAGGCCAGGTATAATGATTCAAAAAGTTCAAAATCAAATTACTAGTTATTATTTTTCGTAACATTTAACTTAACGAATTATTATTCACTCAATGTATAGCGTGAGTGAGTTATTATTCAAAATTATATATTATTACGTAAACATCGTAGCATCGTAAACAGGGTGCAAAGAGATGCTATATCCCTTTGGTTTGAAAAAGAAATGAAAAAACAAAAAGACCGCGAAAATTAAAGTATTTCCTATAGCGTCTAATGGTGTGTCATTTTTCCACATTTCAAGCCATATAGTTACTTCACAATTATACAGAAAAATGTGTTCAACAAAGCAAGAATGCGATAAGATAGAAATATGTTATATAATTCAATAAGTAGATCAAGGCGCTAATTTCTTCTTGGATTTTCCAGAAGTATTCCTAAATTATATCGTATCAGTTCCTAATAATAATTTAATATTTTAGTCGATGTAGGTCCTACAATATGAAGGTAATGATATAATGTAATACACCGTGTTTTTTTTATAAATAAATCAGTATTATAGAACACTTATTTTACCTAAACAGTTATAACATTTCCTCTACTACATCGTAAAAAGCCGTTAAAAATATTTTACTACCTGAATATCTAGCATATTTATAGAGTTCAAAAACCTATATATAAATATATATACAATACGTTGACATCATAATTACTTTCGGTTATTTGTGTATGTATACATTTTCATTGATACACGAGTATACCAGTCCACGATTTGCGTATAGATAATAAATAATTTTTTGTCATTCAATTTACTTGCGTTGTAATGTGTGTAGTTAATGTAGTATTTTTAAAAAAGCTCAAAAAATGTTATACAATAAGTCTTAATAATAACAGAATTTTTTATGTGTATCAATTCAATATATACGTACTCCAAATAAAATGAGAAAAAACGTTGTCATACCATTCAGTATCATTTTAAGAAAAACATTTCCCTATATACCGAATATTTTGTACACATTGAATACATAAAATTAGAACAAATTTCTTTCATATTACGTAATTTTAAATATTGTTTGTATTCAGTAAAAGAACTGAGTAATTGTTTATGTTCTCATTTCATTAAATTATCTCTCGTTTCCGACCAAACCTGAATTAAGACAATAAGTATTATGTACTACCTCGCCTCTATATTGACAAATAGTTGAACTTTTATGCTGGCGTTTGTTTGTTAATGAATACATTATAATTTTGCCAATGTAGATTTTTTTAATTTGTTTTAAAACATAAGCTCTAAATATTTCTTGTTCGCGAATTTTTATAATAATATATCTCTAAACAAAAAATATACACTTACGCTAAACTATTGTTATTATTGTTCAAATTTTATATTTATAGAATGTCTTTGATAAAATCGTCTCAACGATTGTTTGTCTGTCTAATGAAACTTGTTGCTTTTACAGACATCGTCTACATTAAATAGCCATTTTTCATAGGTATCAGTTCCCTGGCTGTAGCAGCTTTCATTTTTTTTGCTGTCGTGTCATCGAGTACGTCAAAATCGTTAACGGAAAAGTCTGTTGGAATTACAATCGTGTTCAATTGCAAATATAGACAAGCACTAATATAAACAAATGTAAGTATATTGTTTCGTTTTGTATTTTCTTGTTTGTTTGCTACAAAAACGTCAAATATTGGTAAATTTAATACCGCCATGTTGACGAACTTTTAAAGGTTACAAATATTGTTCAAACAGGATGTTACGCGATAGTGTTGTTGGGCATTATTTGTCGGTAACAGTAATAATATATTTCTTAAACGACTAATTGATATTTTATTTAATCGTGGTTTTTACTGTATATAGATTTTACGCAATTCATAAAAATATTCCATCATTTTCCTTCTCATCATTCCTTCCCCTTCCCTCGTGTGAAAAATAGTAACGATTAAAAAATGTTAATTATTAGTCATGATCAATTAAACATTTATTATGATCGTTGATTTATGGCATATAATCTACAAACCTTAACTGATCTGCCTCCTATTTAAATGATCTGACCAACTTAAAATTCGATACACAAACTCTGCATTAATGTTATGCAAGTTTTTTTAATTTTATTTACCCTATAACCTGTCAAACATTTCAACAAATCGAAGGATAAAAAGAATGTATAGAGTATGAAGCAAGGAGCTAATAGTAAAAGGTAGATGATGAAGTTGTATGGCAAAATCAAATGGTTCAAGTATTTAGGATCTGTATTATACAAGAATGGTTTTGAAGTGGATATAAAATATAGAACTAAGTGTATTTAAATGATTTGGGTTAACTAGTGTTTTGTGTGATCAGAGGATTCTAATTATGTTAAAAGGTAATAACAATGTTTAGGCTTACTAATGCCATATGGACCAGAATATTGGACAAAAACTATAATTAATTATGAGTGTAATAGAGGTAAGAATATTAAGATGATTGAATAAAGTAACTAGAAAAACTTAAGTAAGAAATGATTAAGACATGTTTTTAGAAGAGAAGAGGTAGGGGCAGTAAGAACGGAAGAGGAAGACCGAAAAAGAGGTAGTATGGGATGATGTAGAAGAATATAAGGATAGTTAATGTGTGTGATGTGAGGGAACGGGTTTAGTAAATGTATAAAAACCAACTCCATATAATTGGTAACGAAGACGAAGAAGAAGAATTTGTAATTTAACTATACTTGACTTGTTTGTCTTTATAAATTAAAATAGGTAGTGTATTACAAATTATGATATAACAAATTAAGATATGTATTATACTTGATCATGTTTAATCAGTTGGTATACATATTAAGATATTAAATTTTTAATGTTTAAGATATTTGATGTTAATACACTTTCAATTTTAATAAACTTATCAAAATTATCAAGTTGTTTAGAGAGAAAAGTCTGTTCCGTTAAAATTTTTAAAAACTCGAGAAAACTTACAATTTTTAAAATTTTTTTTTAAACTCGATTAAATGGAATTAAAATACTATTGTAAAATTGTACGATAAATATTCTAAAATGTCAATAATTAAACGTAATAAATAACTTACTATAACTAATTAAAGTATTAAATATATTCATAATTTTTAGATATTGTTTATAAATGATTCATTAATAATTAATGATATTAAAATTACTCGTTTTTTTTCTATAGTTAATTTTATTTTTTCAGTAGTCATGACTAAATACAATGTAAACATTGTTTCATCCGATATGAGAGCTCGATTAGAATTTATGATGAATATATACAACCGTTTGATGATGTCTGATCAAAATGCTGTTTGTAATAAAACTACGGCTGATTATCGTTCATTAAATGGTTATATAAAGTTGATGCAGTGTGCTACAAATAGTAAAAAACATAGAAAACAAAACAAAAGTCGTTTGTCTCGATCAACAACAGTAAATAAAACCACTAATGCAACATCGGCCATTCATAAGAATTATAAATGTTATAGCAGGTAATGTTATAATTATAAATAATCATCTAAAAATTATTGACTAAATCTTAGACAAGTAAATATTATTTATTTTTTAGTTCATCATCTGTATCATCTCGCCCAACATTGAGTCATTCACCATCATCTGTACTATTTGATTTTGAGAACAATTCAGCATCTAATTGTTTCGAAGAAACTAAAAGATTACTATGGATAGGTTGCAAAACTGTTGATGATGCTCTTGATATGAATCGAGATTTACCGATGTGGGTGCAAACTGTAGATTCCAATAATATTGTTAAACAGTTATTAACATCCGTGGATGTTAGTCATGTTGATAAAGGTAATGTGCAGACCTTGGTTGCTGTGTTTATTAATTTTAGTATTACCATGATAGATATGTTTGAGATGAATGCTAGTGTAGACCAACGTTGGTGGAAAAATTCGTACAAAATTATGGAACAGTTGATTAATGACATTAATGTACATTGTCGCACTAAGGATCCAAATACATCGCTTAAAGTTAGAGGAAAAAACGGTGATAGAATATTTAATAAAGCGTTGTCAACAATCACTCAGTTAAAAAAAATTGTGCCCAATGATAAAATTGAAGCTCACATGATTCAAAATCCAATAACACCTCTTATTCCACCCATACAGCAGCCCATATATCAACCTCCATCTCCAGATTATAACACACAGCAATATGTAAACTACAATTATCCTAATCAAAATTACATGAGCAATTATAACTATCAAGGACCATATCAAACTCCACAAATGAATCGACCACCGTATTGTCCAATGCAATATCGCCCTCCATATCAACCTCCTTACCAACAATATCCAAACCAAGTAAGAGTAAATCAACCACAGTATTATCAATACCTTCAGCAACCACCCACACAGTGGCAAAACAATTACCAGAAACCTCCATATCCTATACACAATGCACCATTTCCACCTACTCAATTTGTAACTAATTCACAACCAAAACCTGAAGCAAAACTAGTCGAAGTGAAAGAAGATGATGAGAAGAAATGGTTAGAAGCACAAAAAGACGCCAAGAAATTGGTCAATAATGCTATTAACCATAACATTTTAGCAACTAGATCTGTTGATAGTACACAGTCATCACAAGAGAGTGAAGAAGGCTTAATCAATAATATTCATCCATCGTTTGACAAAATATCTGACAGAGACAGTGGAGCCCCCTTGCCAGATGATACAGATCGAATGTGGAATTTTTTGGCTAGAGAAGTAGACAAAAAAGTTCGATATAAATTTCAAAAGATGATTAGAGAAATGCAAGATATACCTAAAGAAGAGTTTAGTAGAGAGCCAGAACTATACGTAAGTTTTTTTTATCAATAAAATGTATAATTCATTTTCTACATTATAATAAGGTAATTAAAATGTTTAAAGGATACAACTTATCAAAATGTAGTCACAATACAGCTGTTTGAACCAATCAGATGTAAGATGATTAACAAGAAGTATGAAAATGTACAAGCAGTTGTTAGAGATTTTCGGTTGGTATTTAGTACATTCCGTCACATATCTCAGGTAAAAAGAAAAACTTTCAATTTCTCACAATATTTCCATTTATATTTTTCCTTTTATCAGCAGTCTAATGACATTAAATGTAAACTTATGATGGACTTTATGGAACGTCATTTTAATGAATGCCTCAGAAAGTATTTCCGCGGATGGAATTTAGACAAGTATCGCCCAGGAGTGATTGACGTTCTTTGACAATAGAAAGTAATCCTGAAATTGTTTGATTTAAATACATTTTTTTTTGGAAAAATAATAACATAACAATTAAGTCATTTAAAATAAGTAAAAAAAAATTGTTCTCAATTATGCTGTAAAAACGTTGTTTTTGTAATATTTTTTTTTTTAATCAATTTTATATTTCTATTATTAGTAATGAACTTATTATTATTTATATATTGTTAGAAACTATTTATTAATTTTTATGTACATTAATTTGTCAAATCAGACAATGAATCAATATTCATTGTTTTTATAATTTTTATAAAAATATTTTCGCTTCAAGTTCTAAAATGCATTAAAAACATTATACAATATACACATATATGTACAGGTGTGTATATTTAAAATTAAAATCCAAATGTTAATAAAATTAATTTTATATTTAGATGTAGTTTTTTTTCGAATACTTAAGTCATACCAATAGAACATTATGTTAAGAGGATGTCATTGTTGCATGTTGTTTTCATCTATTTAATAGGCGATTGAATTTAGTTAAAACATTAAATATTATCAAATTTGAAAATAATAGTATTTTTAAGTGCATCTTATAGCCATTTTTTGTTGTAAAATATTGCTTGATAAACAAGTTTTTTTTAAGATTTTAATTTCTGTCACTTTTATGTTTTAAAATAATGTATTTTTTTAAACTGTTCTAAAAATATTTGTATACTATTAACAAAAACATTCTAAACATTTACAATAAATTCCTTTAAATAACTATATGTATATGGAAAATGTATACAATTTAATGAATAGTTAATAGATTGTTAATCACTGATATACAACTAATTCATTATTATAATCATAAATTTATAAATAAATTCAAGATGTCATTATAAAGTTTATATTTACAGTAATACAAAATATAATGTGTAATTAAGAAAATATAATTATATTTAAGCTAAATAACAATTTTGTAATTCTGTAATCATAAATACTTATAAATATTAATATTAGTTGCATTTTTTTTTATTTTTATTTTTTCCTCTTTTCTTTTTTTTTGGAGTGGTGGAATATTCATTTGATTGTTCATCATCATTATTACCATTATCAATGTTCAATCCATTTTTTTCCCCAACAGATTCTAAATCAACTAGCAAAAAATCTCTAATATCTATGTCCTGAAAATTAATAATGTACATAGTTATCAATTTTATTTAAGATTTCCGAAATGTATTAAACTATTTGATATATCTACCTCTTTTGGATTTGGTTCACTTTCTTTTAATATAGAATTTAGAGCAAATTCATAAATTCTTGCATTGATAGCTTTTGTTTTTTCTAATTCTTCACAAATGCTAGTGTCTTTGTCAAATTCAAAAGTATTATTTTCTTCGTCAAACAGATCATTATAACAATATACTTCGATCAAATGGCCATCTTCTTCAGATTTATTAAAACTCTTTAATACTATACTAGGATCTAATTCGCTTGTGGTTAGTTGATGCGGTATCAATGTTAGAAACATATTTAAAACTGGTTCTTTTAATTGAATGGTGCGTAAACATTGACGACTTGCTATATGCCATGTTCTTACAGTACAATCAGTTGATCCAGATACTAATGTATCACCAAATAAAGATCCGCTTAAGGCAGTAACAGCTTTGGTATGGCCTATAAATTTGACGCCACTTTCTTTGTCAGTTATGTAACATTCACGGGTTCGTGGCGGAGATGTCAGATCAAATGATCGTATTGGGCCAGTAGTAGTGCCAATATATATGGCTGTTTCTACAGAATCAACTGTAAGGCAAGATGGGATTATATCAAATGCGATTGATAATAACATGACACCAGTTGAAAGGTCATAAATCTAGAAAAAAGAAACAATATGGTTATACAACAATATTTATAAACAATGTGCAAAAGGTTTGATTTAGTGTGGAAAAGTTATTTCAAAGAATATTAAGTATTCAAAATTATTTTTATATATACTTTTTAATGACTGCGAATATCCAAACTCATATCAACTAAACGTCTGAATTGTACACCAAATTTAATATAAATAGGTCAGTATATACAACATTCATTCTATTTCATTCCATCTGTCTTAGTGTCTACCTACATAATGTTCCTATTCCTACATCTAACACAGTTAGGTACTAAGGACTTATCTTGGACAAACGCCTCACTTGGAATAGTCACATACGCATCAAGACTTTCTTTAAATGCCCGTCTCTGCAGGTTATGTACCTTACTTCTAAACAATAAATATTTTAATTTAAAAGTTAAGATTCTTACGTATAAGACACTACTAAAACCACTATGACCTGTAGTACTCAATTATGGGGTTCTACAAATTTCTATCACTAACAAAATAAAACAATTCTAGAACATTGGTCTTATGAGGATAATAAATGCTCCACCTTTTGTCTTTAATCACTCATTTCACGTAGATCTATCAATAAAAACAGTGGCAGAAGAAGCCGCACACTTCTACAAGACTTTTCATAACCATATTCAAACCCACTATAATCCACTCATAAAAAACCTCTCCATCTAAACCATACTTGGCAATCCACCAAGACGATTGAAGCGTAAGTGGTGTTGTGATTTATTGTAAACTAATACTTTAAATATTAAATATAAATATCTAAAAATCTAATAACCTAAATATTAATTAACAAATTAGGAATTATCCTCAGTGGGTGGCTCTTATCAAATATTTTATAAAATTACATATCATATACGCTTATTATGTCTTACAATATAGATTGTGTATTTAAAAAAAAAAATGTTTAATATATACAAAAATACTTATAATACATTTTAAAATAATAGAAAAAACCATTAATGTATCTTATTTCATACACACACACACTCAAGACAAGTGTATACAGTATTCATTATGTAGTCAAAATTTTTGTATTATAATTTTTTATAAAATTTTTATAAATTATAAAATAAATAAACTTTTAACTAAAATATAATCATTTTAATTTGTGTATATTAAAACCAAAAACATTCCATTTTTGTTTATCTTAAATAAATATTTTACTTGCGTGGTAAAAAAATTTATAAAATTAGATAAACATTAAATTGTTATAATTACATAAATATTTTATAGCTATAAATTAGTCTGGTAACATCTAATGACAATAAAAATATATAATATACCCAAAACCATAAACTTACTTTGCAAGTTTTGTCGACTGAAGTGGTGAAAATACGTATACACCTTATACAATTACCAATATATATTCCGGTTATTCTTACAGAATGATCACAAAATGTATAATTAGGTACTGTCTGATTTGCTAGATCACCAGCACAAAATGTTTGCAACATAGAAAAATGAGACGTATTAATTAATTTTGCTAATGACCATACACAAACAAGACCATCTTCACCACCTGTAAATCATATTATAGTTTTGTGCCTTAACTTTATAATTTAAATAACGTTACCAGTGACTACATAAGATCCATCTGGAGACCACTTGATAATCGTAATTGGTTGATAATGTCGACTTACGGTTACCAATAACTTTCCAGAACATGCCTAAATAAAAACGTACATTATTTCCAAATCAACACTAGTATTAGGAAATTAAATAAATTTAATTTCCAATACATTTAGTAGATACAGCCTTCAAGTTCAAAGAGGCCTAACCAATAGGTAACTAGTAAGCAATTAACATGTGATCTCTTTTTCTGAAAATTCTCACCATCCAAACATGAAGTTTTTCGCAGGTTGCAACTGCAATGTACAGACCATCGGGACTGGCGGCCAACGAATTGATTTTGCCTCCACACAACATGCGCACCTGATGCGTCTTCTCCTGGCTATTGATCGGCCACGCGTGTATGAGTGGGCCCTTGTCTGCGGCCAACAGGTAATCCTTTCCTAACAAACTCATACAGTTTTGGCCAATAGACGCGGTATGTCTGTACGTTTTCAACATTGTGCCGTTAGCCGTATCCCACACAGTGGCACCCGACGTGCCGTCCGTCACGAACGCAACCTCTAACGTCTCGCAAGATGTCATTTTGGGTTCAACCAAACAGTGATTTTACAAGAAAAATGTATCATTCAAGAAGAATATACCTCGAATTTTTTCAAACACCCGACCGAATACATAACCTGGTTTACATACTATACAACACGCTAACGTCTCCGTAAACCGTATGGCAATTGACCAATTGACGGTTCACGGATAAACACCACACGAACAATTTGCTATTATACAATTGTTACCACGGATTCTTTTCATTGGAAGATGAACTCCTCCCCACCTCCATCAACCGACAAATGATAATTGTTCAAGATTTACGCTGATAAGTTATAAAACATAATATATTGTATTTTTTGTAAAAATAAAATGATTGAATGAAACGACTGTAAAGGTAAAGTAAAAAATAAGTTTATAAGAGGTAGTATAGAAGTGTTTCTAATAGCTGCTAAAACACGGAGAACAGATTGAGATGGTATGTTTTATGATAAGAATGAAAGAGGTAGGCCAAAAAAGAGGCGGTGCGAGATAATACAGAGTAATATGATGATGGTGTGAGTGAAGAATTTGTTAGCCATCAGGCAAAGTGGAAGGTGAGGGCTTAGATAGTTAACGTCATTAGTTACAGTGAGGAGGTCAAGGCTAAGTTGAAAATATAGTTATTAAAATAACGTAGTTCAAAATATTCGGGTGGTTCGTTCGTCTTTTTACTAAATAAAATATTTGTCTTTTATTATTTATACTTCGATATTTTCAAAACACTAATCGATATTTTTTTAATTAAATGTTATAAGCGTATAGTTACGAACGAAAATAGATTTTGAAGTTCATAAATAGCTCTTATTTAATACACAAAATATGTTAAACTACGCGTTTTAATAAAGTAAGAAAATTGATAGTATTACGGAACTCAAAAAAATTATTTAAGTATTCGTTTCATTTAGAATGAATTTTGATCGAATATTTTTATTAAAAAGTATTTAAATTGATATTCGAACAAATATAAGGTTTTAAATACTTGGATACTTTCTTTTGCCATGGAAATGCTGTGGTAAAAAATAAGAAATTTCAATATATTCCACTATGGCTTTAATTTGAACATTTTACCAGGTTATGAGACTATATTTATCCACGTATAGTTTTTAATAATATAATTATATAACACGTTTGGATTTTCATTAAATGTGCGTTGAAAGTATACTTTTAACAATATTATGTTTTTTGTGAATTGTTTTGATAATATAAACGAAATTGTTAAATTATTTAGAAAAAAAATATGTACGACAAATCGTGTATTCCTGGGTTCGTCCTGAGATCTATTCTCTTTTTGTGGAACTCGCCTTGTCTGTCATAGAGAGAGGGTTTGAACGACTACTTCGGCAGTCCAACTTCTGAGTTCTGAGTCGGTTTTTAATTTAGTTAGTTGAGGCCGGTAAAGCCTGGGGGAATTGCTAGCACCAGCTAATCTCTCGCTTCCATCTGATTCCTGGGCCGGGTAAAAGGAAAGGATGTCGACCATTTCAGATGCAGTTTGGGAGACGAGCGAGAGACAAATGAGAATTCGGCGCCGGGATTGACCGTGGAAAATGGGACGGATCCGCGGTAGACTCACCGTGCTTCGTCCCATGGACATGTTGAGAACAGACGCACTACGTGGGATGCAAGAATTCTTTAAACTATCCAAAGTGTAGATTTTTCTCCGCCTTAATATCAGCAACCCGTTTGGGTGCTGGATGATTGGACGGAATGTCCATTAGAACATTCGGCTTAATCGTCAGCATTAGGTGGCAGACGGTAAACACCGCTGATAATAAATATGTTTGTAGAGGGGGCTCGTGCTCTTTTATTATGCATTATATTTATTGTAAGAGACGGGGTATGATCGGGGGCATCGTTCCCACCGCACTTTCACGTCACATCGTCACGTTCAGTGACGATTGTACGTTTTTTTCGCACTTTTTCGTGTAATAAACGGTGATCTATTCGCCTGCCAAAGCAATCCTGTTAAGGCTTTCCAACCAATGAACGTATAATGCTGGGCGATAAACGAAAAAAATAAGTTAGCGTGGTAGCAATTGGTCCGTGTCGACGTAATGTCGTTTGGTATTAAGAGCTTTCATTCGTTTTCGGTGTTATCGCCGGTCGACCGTATCAAGACTTCATCTGTACCACGGTAAACGCGTAATTTCTGAAACCCTATACCATTGTTCAGGGCTCAAGTCTAAAATCACGAATCACTAAATCAGTTGGGCCGTGTTTTGCAAAAAATTTGTGTTTATTTCTGTTTTTACACGGGCATTTCGACTTAGATACTGTAACGTTTACGTTTGATTTGGTCCATCTGTCGTGCAAACTGCGCGATGTGTCGAAGAGTAGTTCGTATAAGACAATAATCGTCGTGTTTGCATGAGTGTGCGAAATACGACAAGGGAATCGTGCGTCAACGATAAACTCCAACGCGTACTTCTATTTTTGTTTTCACAATTTAAACGACTTCGATGATAAGTAAGAACTATTGTTAAAATTACTAAATTGTCGAGTCATTTTGATATTTTATAGCGAATACACGTGTGTATATGGGTATAAACATAGTTTGTGCAATAGTATGTTGTACTGTTGTAAATGGTTATTGTTTTATATTTCTTGGCATAGCACTCGGTGATTCTGATTGTATAACAATTTTACAATATTTCATTATTGTTTTTTTCATAGTGAAATGATTTTATTGTATTATTCCCGATTGTTTACAATGACAATTGTGTGCTGCCTTGTTATCTAATTAATTAATAACATCGAATTTACTTAATGACTTTCATTACATGATGTGTTTCTATTGAAAAATTGATGTTTTTCAGGTTATAGGCATTACATCCACATGAGAAATTTTGTGTAGTGTTGCTTATAACATGTCAAAAATGGCATCTGACATCAGTTTGGATTGGGCTTCTGTAAAGTTTGTATTTTACGATACAGATTCCAACGTAAAAAACAATTTATACACTTTGCTCAAGTTCATCAATCAGAGGTTTGTTATATAAATTGGTACCTAAATACCAGTTTACTTTTTATAATATTACGTTTCATACATTTTAGTGAAAGATATTTGAGTGAACAGGACATTAATGAGAATAAATTCTATTTCTACTTTGTCACATTAGCTGCTAATTACATCGGCCATCATTGTAATTTATGTAATATCGATATTATATATTTGTATGTTGTAAATATTTATATAAATTAATATATTAAATTTTTTTTAACAGTTGAGAAAAATGAGTTATCTATTATTAGTAAGAGCTGTAAAATTCTTCTGAAATGTCTTCTGACGTATATGGAACAAGTCAATACAAATGATAATTGGGATAATTACTCTTGTCATTTAAATTTAATCTTTGCAGCTATTTCAGCATTATGTTCTGCAAAGCCAATGAATGCATCAGAATTTGTTTCTGTTGTAGCACTTATAAAAGAATGGCCATCTAATTCACCTAACTTGGGTATATTAGAATTTTTTTTTTGTTTATATTCAAACAATAATTATAAAAATAATTTATTATATTGATATAAAATATTAATTTTAATTATGTTTAGAAGAAAAAGAAAAGGAAACTAAAAAATCACCACCATACTCATCAATTTCTGAAAAAATGATTAAACCATTAGATAGAAGTAATATTTATTTAAATGATTCATTAAAAAAGGACGAAAAAGATGTCAAGGTATTTTATTTTATTAAGAATTGTAAATATTTATGAATCTGATTATTAATTATATGTTTTAATTAATAGAAATTATTCAGTGAGAAAAATATGTCTAGTTTACAAGAGATGGGAGCATATAATGTAATATTTAAAACTTGTACTAAACTTCCAATTCTCAAAAGATTTATTACTGATATTGAATTTGATTCTATTGAAGATGAAAATATTCAGCGTCCTAATTTTAAATTGATTGGTGCTAAATTTTCGTGAGTTAACTATTTTATATGTGTAACATTAAGGTTTAGTCAAATTTATTAATCAAATACATTAAATTATATATATATATTTATAAACAGTCGATTATTGATAATTCAAATTTCATGAAGATGAACATTTCAACTTATGTATTGAGTTATATCTGCATTGAGGGAATCAGAATTCTCATGAGACAAGAAAAAAATTTGAGTTATCAAAATTCAACTGTATTTATAAAAAAGCTTATTAAATTAAAATGTTATGGTTTTGGCCTGGAAATATTTAAAAAAAAATGCTATAAAAATTTTCCCTAATCTATAATTTTTTAAAAAAAAATTTCTTGTTTTAAATTTATTGATTATAATATTATTTATGTGGAATAAATGTTCATACATTTTTGTATATGAAGAAATAAGTATTTCATTAATTTGTTGAAATTGTTTTATGGTTTTATAGCTATATGTTCATGTTAATGATAACTATAAATAGTATATTGAGGTTTAAAAGACTAAAATAATTTGAAATGTAATAAAATCATTTGATAATATTTTATTTTTAATTGTTTTTATATTCAAAATTTGAGAAATATATTTGAGACTATCTTAAGTATAACTTGTTTTTTGTTAAAAGTTAAGACAATTATAGTTTTGAATATTTTAAAAATATTGGACTATAATTATATACAAAATAAAATAAATTTGTTTTTTTATTATACAAATTAATTTAAATTGTACAACTTTGATTTATTTTCATTGTTTTGTATAATCATCAGAATTAATTCTATATTATATAAGTATATTTACATTTTATTTTTTAGGTATTATAGGTATGTACTTTTGGACATAACTTTTGTTGAAAATGCATTAGCGTTGCCAATATTTGAACCTTTAACTATTGAGTGTCTTCAACAACTTACAAGTATTGTGGTTGGTTGTCTAAAGCTTGCTTTATTTGTACAAGATTTTTACTATGGTATTCCAACAAGTTCAGGTTAGTTAAAATTTTAAATTAAATATAATATTTGTAATTTTAAATAATATAATTATTTATTTGAGTTCTATAGATAGTATTAATGTTGAAGATGATGTTATATGGAATCAAGCTGTGCAGATTATAGAAAAAACTATCATTATTATGCAAACAGTATCTGATACATTAAAAAAGTTTTCGTTTTCTGTAAGTTTTGTGCTTATTTTAAGTAATTAATTAGATTAACCTATGTATTGAAACATTTTAAACTTATTTTGTATTACTATTGTTATTAATCTAATATTATAGGTACATCAAAATTATTATATGATTGTTGTTAGTGTTCTTATCAGTGCTTTTCACGATATTGCAGTAATAAACTACGAATATGCAATTATCAAAGATGATAAAATTACAAAGAGTAAAGGAAAAGAAATATCAAAACCACCTTTAAAAAAGTATGATCTAAATGTATTAGTTATTCATTCATATTAATAATTAATGTATATTGATAATAAATTAATACTGTATTTTATGCTCTTTAATTACTTAAAATGATTTTAAAAGTAATATAAGCTATTTATTTTTATGATAGTACATCATAACTTTTTATGATTGAAATACAATTACATATTAATATATTTTATAAGGTATATTTTATGTAAGCATTTTATAATATGTTCATATTTACTTCAAATCAAATCACTTTTTCATATTCTTTTTTTATAAAAAATAAAAAATAACTTTTTTTATATTGATTAGTAAAAGGGCGTATAATTAAATTTATATTATATCTGAAATAGTTACTTGAAATTTGAATTCAATTATTTACAAATTTTTATATACACGTGTATACATAATATATACATATTATATGTATATCATACATATATGAATATCAAATATTTAGTTTGGTAGTAGTGTATATTTTTAAATATATCTAATTCATAAAAACAATTATGGGAAGGATGATATACTTAAAAAGCTATATATTAAAAATGTATTATAATTTTTTATTTACAGTACATTTGGTGTTTTATCGGTAGCATTAGTTAATGAAATGCTTAATATGATAGTTGATCTTCTAGAAAATGCTAAAAAAGAATCAACTTCGGATCATTTTCTCAAGCTAATTGATCATGAACCATATTTAATTAGGGCGTCTTTAGATATTTGTGCTAAAGCGAGGTCAATTGAAAGAATTTTAAGAGTTTTTCAAACTACGCCTATTGTAAAAGTATTTTATCAATTGGCTGATATTAGTTATCAAAAGGTAATTTAATCATACATTTATTCGTTTTCCCTATTTATATAATTACAATTAAATTAAGTAAATTCAATAAGTACTTTATATAATTTGATATTCAAGTTTTGTTGCATGTGGTATAATACTTTTATGTATATATTTTTAATATTATAAGCATTATGTTATCTATTTTTGTATATATAAATAATATATGTTTTACATTTGTTAAATTTAATTATTATCTTAAGGTAAATTTGATTTTAGTTTATATTTTTTATATATTATTATTTTAATAGGTTATATGTCTTATATCAAATAAAAATAAGGTAGATGGAATTCGTACTACGAGTTTAGAATCAATAGATATGTTACCAGGAACACCGGAAAGTGGAGCACATGAAGAAAGAGGTATTTTAAAGAATTTACGTATAAATAAATAAATATATTTATGAACATTTTTTGTAAATAGATGAAGATAATGAGTCATTATTTGGTGCTTGGTTTGAAGAAGTACTGACTTTAGGAGATCAACAGATTGAAAATGTATCTTCTAAAACACAAGCAACAGATTATATAGATTTAGATAAAAGTTTATTAGATCCATCTAATTCTAGTGTAGTTCCTGAAACTGATGATCCTGAAGGGGTATGATACAATTCTTTATTTTTCATAGTGTAATATATATATGTATAATTAATTATTATATTTTAATATGTTTATAGTATTTGGCATTAATAATAAGAATGTTTAATGTGCTGGATTTATATTTTCTAAATAATGAATCTAAGTACATATCAAGCTATATGTTTAATACTATTGAAACTGAACATCTTATGGCTTTATCTAAATTGGTTGTTGATGTAGACTGGGCACCTATTACTAATGATTTATGTAAGTTTTATTTAAATATTTAAAAATGCCTTATAATGTTAATGTTTATTTTATTTTTTGTAGCTTGTATTATTGAATCTCATCAAAATGTATCTTCAACTATTGGAATTTTTGTTCATAATTTGATTGCTAAAGATTACTTTTCAGTAGTATTACAAGATGAATTTCTTAGGTTGTTGGGCTTGCGTGTTCCAGTTATTACTTCAGACGATAAATGGTTATTACAAATATATCCTCGATCATTAGCAATACTAGCACAAGTATGTATTGTATACTACATTGTACAGAATTGTAATATTTATTTTAAGCGTTTGTTTTAGGTTTTATTGAAAAAACCGCCAGAGGAAAGAGATGAAATATCCTTAAATATATGGCATAATTTGATTAATGCATTAGGTCGTGTTATTAAACATCCAGCAAAGGGTTATGAAGATTTTGAAGGTAATTTTAATTCATTTTGATTTTAAATAATAATTATAATAAAACTTATTTTGTTTTTTTTAGATTTGAATGTTGAACATATGCAATTATTAATATTATTGTTCAATTTATTGTCCTTAACTCAAAAGAAAGGAATTCTATTAGCCATTTGTAATACTATAATAGGTGCAAAATTGTCTTTGGAGTTACATCCCATTTATAACAATCATATTTTGGCTTTAAGTAGATTACTTCTTTTATTTGATTATTTGGTTCGAAGACTGTATGATGTTCCTGAATATTTATTATCACAGGTAATATTATATTATATTTGACTAACATTTAAATTAATGATTTTTATATTATAAATAATATAGGTTGAATGGAACTTGTTGCGTATAAAACGTGAATTAAAAGTAGATAGTGATGGAGTACAGTTGTCTGATGAAAATACATACATACTATATAACACAATAGAAGAAAATTTTCGCAAACGATCTGATAGTGTCGGAACCTTAGTAGCTGTAAATCCCTGTTTTTATAAACTATTAAATGATAAACAAGGAGTAAATGATGCTCCTAAATTGGATGGATTGGTTAGTTTGAATTTGTATTACATAATATTTTATAAATTACAATCGTAATTGATGTTTTTAATTAATATGTTTAATCAATTATTCATTTTTTGTATTAGGCTCTTAATTTTATACTTAATCATCCAGAAAAGTTAAATTATTGTCAATTAATTGAATCACTTTTAGAGATTACCACAATTTTAAATTTATGTAAAGGACCATATGTAGATGATAGTGGAAATAAAACTGATGCCTGTTTAAATACATTAACACTATGTAGCATTGAATATTGTTTTACACTTACATGGAAGTAAGTAAAATAATATTTTAAAACTAAATACTATATAAATGTATGTATATTACTATATAAAATATATATATATTTATTTTGTTTATTAGATTATTATTATCCTTACCTGTTCCAATACAAAAATTGCAAGATTTGACGGAAGATAAAATAATTTGTTTGGATACTCCACATTTGTTATATTTTTTAATATGGAGCCCAAGAACTGGTTCTAAAATTTATCATAATTTCCTAAAGGTCAATATTTAAAATATAATAATTTATAATTAAAAATTTTATTTTCTATTAATATAATTAATTTATAGTATTAATCCATGTAATTAATTGAATTAATAGGATGGAATTCATAAACAAATGTGTTTTTCGGAAACGACTGAAATTAATAAAGATATGGATTTATCAAAATCTAAAGAGTTATTGGCAAATATTGCATATAAAGCTGCATTTTTCAAATATGATTTTCAAATAGCAAAATCCCATTTTATACAACATATTCACCAAAAAGGTATATAATATATATATATTCATAGTGATTATGAAAAATTATGGCTTTAATGGTTAAGTTTAATTGGAAAAATGATTTATTTCATAAGTTATAAAATCGCTAATTAAAATAATTATTTATTGTGTATTTATTTAATAATTATTATTTTACAAACCCAGATACTACAGAAATAATGCCTGCTCCTATGTTGTTGGATATAATATTATTTGATGCTGTTATTAGTACAATTTATTTTCATACTAGAATAGGAAAGACGCCTGAAGAGATTTCCAGGTATTATTAATATTATTAGTTAAATATTATATTCGTAATATTTTATATATTGTATAATTATATATTTTTAGATTAAATCATATAGAATCTATTCAGTCACTAATACCATATTGTATTGAATTAGCTACAACTACATTTACCAATATTAAGTATGTTTTTTTTGTTATATTTTATTGTAGTGTTTTGTTGCATATTTATTTTATTAATTACATATTAACGTGTTGTGTTATCATGATATATTATATATATGAAAATGATTCATTTTGTTACTTACAGAAATAATCTTCTTCATCAAATCTCTCACATGAACCAAACTCAAAATTATTTATCAGGAGATTTAGCAAATTTGAAGATAATTTTGTCAATGACAAATAATCATTTATCGTTAGAATTTTCTCCAATTACTTATAATTTACCATCTTTGATGTTTGATATAATACCACCATGGATGGTAGCTGTTATAACAAAATGGAATTTAGTTCCTATAGGTCCTCAGTTAAAGGTTAGTATTATTTTTTAAATGGTTTTTTTATGTAACAATTAAATTTATTGTTTTTATAAATAATACTTGTGTATTGTATGTTTACTCTGCATATACATTATTTATGTTTGATTATTTATCAAATTATCTATTGTGTATTATGTAAATGTTCAACTTCATAGTATCTAGTAAAAATTAATGTTAAAATCTATCATATGTGTGTGTGTGTGTTTGTGTGTCTGTAATTGTGTTATAGTTAAATAATTTTAAGTTTTTTGGTAAATAGAAATGTATAAAATATTGTGTTTAAAGAATAATAATATTTCTGTTATAGACATCTAATTTAGATACATCACCGGAAATTATAATTCAAAATATTGTGAAGCATTATTCATATTTTGTATCTAGTCAAACTATATATTTCAACACTCCATCATTAAAGCGGTTACTCAATACACTTATTATATTTATCACAGAAAATATACAGTAAGATTTTATTTGTATATAAATTATATATTAAAAAAGAATATTTAACTATTTAAAATTAAATTTATATATTTTAAAAGAATTAATTAACATGCCAATTTTTATGATTTTTAAAATTAAAATTAATTTTGATACAAAAATGTTGGTAAAATTTGATATAAATTCTTAAGCGGGCCATTACGGATTATTTTATATATTTTAACAACTGTTACGATATTAAAATTCTATTTAAATATATATAAATATTTATTTTTTATATAATTATGTATGATATATGATGTAAAAGGCACCAAAGTGATTATTAATTTTAAATTTTATTTTGATTATAAATAGACGTCAATATTTGTAAATGAGCTTTTAACGGTTAATAAATTAATATTAAATATAATAATTTAAATGTTTATAGATTACTTATTTATCACATTTTATATAATGGAGTAGTTTTATACTACTTAAAAATTTATCAAAAGCCAATTAAAAAAAATTATTTATTGAACTTTTATTTTATCATTTACATTTGAATTGAATTTCGTAGTTACAATTATACCCTCAAGCTAAGTGTCACTAATGGGTGACCATGTAATCTCGCTGCCATTTTTTCTCTTATTACCTATGCTTTTTATGCTTTATATTACAGATTGTGTATTTGCTTATAATAAAAAAAAATTACAGTAATAAAGACCATAGTAGGGCATTTTAGTAATCTATATATAATCTATATAATTATGTCATATAATTGTTAAAGTAATTTGTTAAAAATGTTTTTTTTTATTATAAATGCTGTATTTTAAATTTATTTTTAGATTGTGTACAGACTTTAAATTACGTTCAGATTTTGCAAATCTTCTGAGTTCTATGACAATTGATTGTTCATCAGAGTATCTTTTAGAATACATTATTCCTACATTAGAAAGATTAAAGAACTCAGGAGATCATGATCCTGCTACCATGATTTCTATAATAATAACTAAAAATATAAGAAAATTGGCCATTCAGTATAAATGTGATGATACATATAACACGTAATAATGTAGTTTATTATTTAAAGTTTAAATTATTTTATAAATTGATTGATTTTTATAGAGATGAATTAGTTGAAAAAGCATTGATACATAGCCTTTTTTGGATTGAACAGTTAATATTTGATTTTTCATCAGCACAATATGCTGTTTTACGAACATTTTGTGTTAATGCTCAAAAAGAAGAAATATCAATGAAAAAATTCATTTCGTCTGGTGTATTTGTAAAAGCACTTGTAAGATTAGCAAATCAATTATTTTCAAACTGTAAGTAAAAAAATATTTCTTTAAATCATGTTTTTAAAATTTTATTTTATAATTAAATTTGTTATAGTAAAAAAAAGTAATCATCAAGATATTAAAATCATGTGTCGTACAATTATTGAACTAGCAATTGAACCAAAAAATAGATTGGATCTTTGGTTACAGAGAATTATTGTTGGTTGGAATAAGGACAAAGATTTAATCGATGCAACTAGTATTTTAACACGAGAATTAAGTGTATTTTTAAGTGATAAATATTCTAATTCAGTTAAACATTTTTCCAACTATATTTCAAGCAAAATGGATCCAGAAGATAATTTTGAGTTGATAAAGAATATAATTGATTTTATTATTTCATTAGATAGGTAGGTAAAATTAGTTAAATATTTAACTATAGAATTTTTATTATAACAAAATACAGATTTTATTAATTTAGTAATTTTATCTTGATGGTGATTGTTCCTAAATACATACTCTTTTTGAAACATTGTTTTTTTATTATAATTTAAATACTTTATAAGCATTTTATTCTTATATCACCTATATTTATTGTATGAATTAATTTTAATTATGTAACTATTATTATTATTTTAATAGTTAAGATATAGTATATATTTTATTTTTAAAATAAAAATTTCTGATTAATTATAAATTCTTGTTGATTAAGATGTGTTTTTTTTCACAGAAATGATGAACTGAAAATAAAATCTTCATTATGTTTTTTGGATACATTAATACCAATTGTGACTTATACATTAGCTTTTGAAAATGGAGAAGGATTTTCAAAAATATTTGCTCAGATGGTGCGTTTGTCAGATTATGGCGATCCTACCCACTTAAAGTTGTTTAAAGCCAGTGTGAAGTTACTCGATACTATTAAAAATTGGTTTAAAACCAACACAATGTATCTACAGACAATTGACTCTAAACAGGCCTATCCACCAGTTATTATTGCATCTAGCTGTTTGATGAACTATATATCAGACGTTATAGCTGCTAATGCTAATTCGATATTAAATATGAGTCGTTCATCATTATTAGATTCCATGTCTTTGTATTATTATGATGCCATGGAGTTGGATGGATTTTTACCTAATATTGATGGAGATAGTGAGGCTTTAAATGAAGATTCAGTAAGTATTTATATACATGAAATGTGTTTTATGTATCACTATTTAATATTTATTTAGAAATAAATAAATTGTACATTTTGTAACTATTTAGGATGAAGATAGTCTATACTATAGACTTTGCACATTTACTGTTACTCAAAAAGAATTTATGAATCAACATTGGTATCACTGTCACTCATGTAGAATGATTGAAGGTGTTGGAGTTTGTAGCATATGTGCTAAAGTGTGTCATCGAGGCCATGATGTTACTTACGCTAAATTTGGAAACTTTTTTTGTGACTGTGGCGCAAAAGAAAACAATTATTGCAAGGTAAACAATTTAATTTTACTGTTTCTAGATTGTACATTTTACAAAGAGAGTACTTTTTTAATAAGTCATTTTTTTATTTATCTAGTAGTTATTACAAAATAATATGTTTATTTTGAATATAGGCATATATTGATACAGGCTTAATATATGCTATCTTGAGTAATAATTTATAAATTTAAAATAATTTTGGTGAATCAATTCTTTAATAATAATCATTCTTTAATGTAAGGTGAAAACATGATGCATTTTGATCAAATTAATTAATTAAATAGCTGTTAAATTTGAATTATAATTCTTTATAAGTTAATCACATTTATTATTTTCCATTTTGTATAAAAAACCTGGATTTTGGTTTATAATTTAACTTTAAAAAAAATTGTTTTTATTACGTTTTTTGTGTATTTAATATTATAGGCATTAATTAAAAGAAATCCTAACTCGGTGCCTGAAAGAATTACTCAGCGAGGTAAGGCAGACGTTGAGGAATTAATGGTAAAAGAAAGAAAGGATAAAAAGAATTGTAGTCAAGATCCAAGAATAATGAATACAAGAAGTTTAGATTATGAATCTATTGTATTGGATTCATTTCCAAGTAATTATTTATTATTATTTATTTGTTGATGATATGTATACTTCATATTATTTATATTAACATAATTTTCTCATCTTTAGCATCATATAGACATTTATTATTACCAATAATATTGGATCATTCTCAAATAATTGAGCCAATATTGGAACTTTGTTCTCAATTAATGAATGTGGTCATAAAATCTGGTGAATTAAATTCAGCAATTGGTTGCAATACAAGAGCTATTGAAGCATTAAATGACTTACAAGAATTAGAAAAATCTATTGAAGTATCTGATAATCTTATGGTGATTAATGAATATTGTCTTAAAAATTAAATTTAAACTTTTAATTAACAATGATACAAATTATTAATTTTTTATTTATAGTTGCCTACAATGGGGTCTCAAGAAGGTGCTTTTGAAAATGTTAAAATGAATTTTAGTGGAGATCAGGGTCAAACTATTCGACAGCTTCTTTCTGCTCATATGATACGACGTGTTGCTATGTGTTGTTTATCATCTCTTCATGGTAAAAGACAACATCTTGGTAATTAAATATTATATATTTATTAATTGTTAAGTTGAAACCTCTAAGTGTTCTTTGTAATTAAAATATTTATAATTACAATTCAGAATATAAAATATATATATATATCAATTCAATTTTTTAAAATTTAATTCTTTAAAATTTTATAGGTATTAAAATACAGTATAATAACTGTAGTGTCTAGTATAGTAGATTATATCTAAATTTTTATTTTTAGTTGCTGTATCTCAGGACAAAGGCAAAATAGCTGTATTGCAAATGAGTTCACTATTAAAACAGTCGGATATGTCGAAACGTAAACTGACTCTAACACGACTATCTTCTGTTACTATCCCATTCACTGTATTATCAGTTACTGCAAATTCTGTTAATGAAGACTTCCTTTCTGTTTGTGGATTAAAGGTATCTTATATAATGGAACAAACATTTATTTATATTTAATAAATGTTTTAAACACATTAAATGTTAATTTTTAGTTTTGATTTCTCTAATTAATTTTTTTTTTAGGATTGTCATATTTTGACGTTCAATACAAGTGGAACAGTTAATGAACACATTGTTCTTCATCCAACTTTAGAAGTAGGAAATTTTATAATTCGTTCTATTTGGCTTCCTGGTTCACAAACTAGCTTAGCATTAGTGTCTGCTGAATTTGTTAAAATTTATGATTTATCTGAAGATGTCTTAAGTCCTCAATATTATTTTCTTGTACCTACTGGCAAAATACGAGATGTAACATTTATGTGCACTGAGGTAAAATGATTTTTAGTATTTTAACTATTTGTAATACTCAAAATATTTGATATCTAAGTTTGTTATTTTTATATATAATATTAATTTCTTAATATTTTTATTATATATATATATAGGACAGGTCAACTATGATATTAATATCCTCTGGTGGTTATATATATACACAAGATATGAATTCAAGTAGTTCTGCTGTACATGGTCCATTCTATGTGACTAATACTATTGATATTGTTCATCCAGATATCAGTGTCAGTATAAATATTTTGTTTTTATTATGTATTATTATAATAGTTCGTTCATTTTAAAATTAAATAATATTTACTTATATTTTAGGATGTAAATGGTCAAGTTTGTGGAGGTGGTGTGTCAGTATATTATTCACATACATTGTCATTATTAATGTTCAGTTATGTGAACCCTGGTCGTACATTTATTGCGCCCTTAGATGAAGAAAGATATCAAGGTGGTGTTATTACATTACACCCAGTTTTCGCTATTAATTCACAGACATCATCAAGTCCTAGTGCAAAAAATAAAAGTAACCTTAGTCAGACAAATACTTCCTCTCCTCCAACACAACCTATGTGGCAATGGTCGGAAGTCCCTGGACATCCTGGTTTAGTATGTGCAATATTGCAATCTAGTAAGTTATTTATTATTAAATAAACCCAGTCTTATGAATTATAGAACATAGTGTATATTAATAACAATATAAACTTGTAAATAAATGTTAGGTAAATAGTGACCTAATATAGAAATTATTTGTGTGTGTGTATATATATATATATTTATTTATTTACAATTTAATACAATAAAACAAATGATACAACTAAAGTTAAATCTATTATCTATTTCTTTTTAATTTACTAAACCTAATATATGTTTTTAAGGTTAATAAAAACCACCACAAAAAGAATACTTATTGTATATAATTTTGATAATTATATTATTATTTAAAACATATGTATGTCTGGTATTTGTTATTTATACCAAAACACTTAAAATATCTATAAAGTATAAATTATATTATGGGTGTTATTAAAAAAGAAAAATATTGAAGACATTTTTCAAATTTAGGTAATACTCCAGTAGTATTTATGATAACACCAAAAGTTATCAGTCTTCAAGAAATTAAGTTAGTCCAAACAAAAACTAAGATAACTGATATGGTAGCTGTACGCCATCCTTTGTCAAATGGAGATTATAGGACAACATTAATAATTTTATGTGAAGATGGAAGTTTACGTATGTTTTTGGCAGCGAAAGAACATACAGGTGAATTTTGTGTAATCAATTATGGAGTTATCACCCATATATTTATATATTTATTATTAATAATTGTTATTATTTAAATCTAGAAATGTTTATATAGATATTTTAAAGATAATTTTAAATTAAAATAAAACTATATATTTATTTTGTTTAGTATTTTTAACATTTAAAAATAAATTAAAGTAAAAATAAGTGTTTTTAAAATTGAACTTCTATTTATGTTATTAATTTAGTTATATGATGTAAATGTAATTTATCAATATGCATATAATTATTTTATATTATGTTATTTTAGATTTTTGGTTATCACCATCTATTCAACCTTCATGTCATTTAACATCGTGTAAATTGAAAAAAAAGAAAATAAATAAATCTGGAAGATCAATAGGTATTTAAAATATTTATACATTTTTATTTTGACAATTTACAATACATTATAAACTTTAAATAATTTCTAGGAAAAAATTCTACATTTCCAATTGATTTCTTTGAGTATTGTGTTGCAATGAATGACGTTGAGTTTGGTGGTAATGATTTGTTACAAATTTATAATCCTCAACAAATAAAACATAGATTGAATAGTAATGGTATGAATAATATAAAATTATTAAGTTATAATTATAGTTTACTGGTTTTTTTAGTTTTCATTGTAATATAATTAGTTGTATTTCTTATTATTTTCTTAGCCATGTATGTAGTATCTACAAAATCTCGTTTTAAACTTGAAGTTATTAATAATGATGCTACAATGGTAATGGTTGGAGTTAGAATCAATGTCGGCAATCAAGACTTAGCACGGGCTCCTGGGTTTATGGATATTCTTGGACGTAGTATGGTAACACATCCTTTTACTCGACCTCGTTGGTTTGATTTTCCTTTAACTAGAGAAGAAAGTCTTCAATGTGATAAGAAATTAACTATTACATTTGGTTCATCACAAGATCCTGAAGGTGTTATTATGATTGATTCTGTAAAAATGTGAGTATATGAAAAATTTTTTATTTTAAAAATAAATAATTTGTCTTGATTTATTACATAGATATGGTAAGACTAAAGAATCATTTGGGTGGCCTGATGAAGTGGACGAGATTAGTAGTGGTACTATGTATGGTTCAACATCATCTAATACTGTTGTTACTTCTAATCAATATAATTCTCAAGAAAAGGAGTTGCCTTTAACTGGATTGAATATTAATCATTTAGACAAGTAAAATACTTTATTATTATTTATTCATTATATTATACTTTATGTTCAATTGTTGTATTATATATTTATGTAAAATGAATTACCATTTATAATTTTTATTTTAGATTTGTCATTGGATTGTTATCAACATTAGAAAATAGCTTTAATGTATCATCTTCACCTTTGACTGATCAGAAAGAACAATATGGATCTAATAAATCTAAAGCACTTAACATAGCACTAAAATTACTTAATCATAGTACTCAAGGATGTATCCAGCTTCATTGTAAATCATTATTAGCTGTTTTAGTACCTACAAACAACCATTCTTTTAAAGTATAAACTGTCTTTATTTAAAGTTCTAATATTATTATTGAGTAGTAAAATAATAATTTCAAAATAGGATCAATCTATGTTGAGTTATGTATTAAAAACATTACATAATTTCGAACATACAGAACCAAAAAATATAGATGCAGAAGCGTACTATAGACTTGTATTAAATGTTCGTGGCATTGCAATTAAAAGACCAGAAAGTATATCAAATTTCGAACATTTGTATTCTGAAGGTAATTTAGGAAAAAAAGTTACGGAATATTAGATTAATTTAAAATAAATAAGAATACCAAGTATTTGGCACCTTATTTTCTTTATGTTGATATTTTTAGCGAGAAAACATTTTAATAATTTTTTTGCATTTTAATGCAATAATTTATTGTAAATTAAAAATAATTGTGTGAGGTAAATCCAGAGTAAAAAATTAATACTATATTCTAGATGTACTTATTAAAATTGACATGGATTAAAGATTATTAAAATAATATAATTTTAAATGTTGAGTATATGGTTAGATTATTATTATGTGTTGTCCATATTTATTTTAACATTTTTACATTGGTTATTGAGAATATTAGTATTAAATTAAATTTTATTAATATTCTTTTTAAATTTAATATTGATTTACTTATGTAAATTATATTATATTCTGTTTTCTGTCTAAATGGAAATTTGTATTCAAAAAGTGTTTTCTGTAGAAAATATAGTCAATATAAAACTAATGGCTTTTCTTTATATCATTAAATATCTAATAAGATGGGTTTACTAACGTTTGAAAACATATTTCATTTATTTTTAGATTTATTCGAAGACATGGATGCTACTAATTCAGAAAAGTCATTAAATTGGTGTCAAATACTTATTCAAAAATTTATATCTGTATTTTGGATATTGTACAACAACAGACCTAAAAATCCATTCCTTTGCACAATATATGTACATGGTGAGTATTTTTTTTTTTATTTTTTTATTAAATTTATTTCTAATTTAATTATTTTTAAAAAAATATATAGGCTTAAAACATACAGAGGCTGTGGTTTATGCACTCGTTGAAATTTTTCATTCAATATTATTTCAACAACATTATGATTTTCAACTATCTCCAATTAATACAATATCAAAAATCTATATAGAGTTCTTATTGTGTGAAGATGTGACTGTAAGTTATACTACTAAATTAGCACTTTCAAGAGCTTTAAAACCACATACATTTGGAAAGAATAAACAAAATGTAGTTTGTGGGGATAACTCTTACAAAGAATCAGTAGAAGGTGATTGAAATAATGTACATTATTACTTTTCTAAATTGGTGTATAATAGATAAATTTTATTTTAGTAAAAGAATTGTCTAACAAAGAGCCTGAAAATGAACAAGTTTCTCAAGATTTACCAGAAGAAAATATTCAATATGAAGTTGATGAACCAATTATTTTATTAGATCCTAGAGGTTACATTAATTAATTTATTATAATTATTAAAATTATAATTTTATATTTTAACGAATATTAAATTCTTATAGTTGAACCACAAGATCAAGATCGTCAAAATATGGAAGTCTTAATTGGAAATGTTCAATTTCCTGGTCTTATTATGCCACCTGATGCTGATGACGAAGCAATGGTTGAATTAGCTATTGCATTAAGCCTTCAAGTAATGATATTAAATATCTTTATTTAATTTTATTTCCTATTTATGGTATTTTGTTTATAGGACAATGATGGAATAGATAATAATGCAGAACTACAAAATATTAGGCAAGGTCTGCAACAGGATTTTGCAGAACTACAAGATTTGAATGCACCAGCTGCATTGCAGGTATAGCATTTATGAAAATATTATAATTATGAAATATAATTACATATGTTTATTTAGAATTTACAAGAAATATCTTCTCAAAATAATGATAATGGTCAAAATTCTGAAGCACAATCTACACAACAAGGTCATTTGAGTGATACGACTGCATCAGCAGCTGGTTCTGATGATGAAGACACAAATGCTGTTTCAGGAAGTAATAACTTGAGAACATCGCCCATTGAATCTGTAAATATTATTGATATTAAGTATAAAATTACTTAAATTGATATTTAATAATATTGTATTGTGTGTATAAATATTTTTAGAGTCGAGTTGAAAGAGGAGAAATAGATGAAGAAGTTGTTTATGATCAAGATTTGGAAACAAATAATCATTTACATAGTTTAAGATTGTCTTTGTTAGATAAATTTATTAGTCAAATATCTAATTTTGAATGCATTGATAAAGGCACTAGGACTATACCATTTTTCCAAGTAAGATAACCAAAAAGAATATTTGAAATTTGGTTTTTTCTTATAAAATATGATTATAGTTTATAACATAAAATATAAAATCTAAACAATTTTATTTACATTTATAAAATAAAATATATTTAATTTTGTTAGATTGTGTAATCATTGATATTTTCTTTAGATATTATGATTTATTTGTTGTAATTTTTGTTTGTGTTTAGTATTAATAATTGTAAATTTTTTTAGGTTGTCTCTGCAATAGTGGCTGAAATGGATTTAAATAATGAAACAGATAAAGAATATTTTACTGAACTTATGCAAGTGTTTATAACATTTATTCGTCGCGAGACATTAGATGATTCTAATTTGCATGTAAGAAATTCACAACGAGAAATAGTAATAATTATTATGCGTTTTATTGGTAAGTATAATGATTTAGTTATATATTCAATATTTTAAGAAAAATATTTCCCTAAATTTCTATTTACTTCAGGCGTATTATTAACAAGATCTAAATCTAATTCTAAAGCATCATTAGATCATACAACATATATATCTCAAACAGCAGCATCTATGTTAAAACATGCTCAATTTATATCTTGTTGTCTAAAAGCATTGAAGGCATTACAAGAATATTGGGCTAGGTAATAAGTCAATTATTAATCAAATAAATTATACGTATTTTAATGAATAATATTTTTAGTTTTAGTGATAATGATGATAATAGTGCAAATGTAGTTAGTGTTTTATTAGAACCAAGTGGTCCACCACAAGTTCCAGATATGAGCCCGTTCTTTTTAAAACCCTATTCAGTTAATCAGACAAAAGATATATTCCATAATTACCCTATAATTCTTACAGAAATGTTGCTACGTTTACCATATCAAATACAAAAAAGTTGGTCACAGTTGTCTTTTGAACCTGTATGTATTATTATTTTAACATAAAAACTATTAAGCTATGTTTTTATATGTGCTCTTATTTTTATCAGGAATGGTTAACTGTATTGTGTGAATTTATGAGTTTGAAAACAATTAGTCCATTTATAAAACGACAAGTGAGGAAATTACTTTTATTTGTTTGTGGAAATAAAGATAAATATCGTCAGATTCGGGATATGCATGCTTTGTCAACTAGTATGAAGGTATTTATATACATATACACATATATCACATAACATGTTCAATTTAAATTTATGATATAATATAATTATATTTGTCCTTTTGTTTAGAACTTTCAAACAACATGTGATATTGGAGATCGAAATACACCACAATCTTTTAATTTAACATATGATAAACTTGTTGAATTGGTGGAAGATGTTAAAGTTTGTGTAGATATTGCTTCAAGTCGTATGCTAAACTGGCAACTATATTGTCGTAAAGACAACACTGTTTTATTGTATTTGATGCGTGCAGCTTGTCTTTTAGATGAAGGTGTATCATCAACAATTCTACATTTGCTTCAATATGCTATTTGTGGTGCAAAGAACCAATCAGGAACTCCATCTGCAAAAGAATCAAAATCTAAAGTATCTAAAGTAGCTGAAGATATTGAGAATACTATGCTTGAAGAAGCTCAATGCATGATATTAGTTAAAGAAATGAATAAACGATTAAATAGACATATTTTGACACGTTTTGTTAAAACATTTTTACTTGAAACAAATTCTACTCATATCCGTTGGCAAGCTCATGCATTAGTATTATCAATTTATAGAAATTCTGAACATGATGATCAAGAAAAATTACTCGAGTTATTGTGGGCTCTATGGCCACAGTTGCCAATGTATGGAAGAAAAGCATCTCAATTTGTGGATTTATTAGGCTATTTTAGTTTTAAGTACAATCAAAAAGTGACTACATCTACTAAATATGTTGAACATGCTATTGAATTATTAAGAACACAAAATTATAAACTGGCTTGTCATCCTAATGCTAATTTGTACACACAGATATCACAGTATGTGGATTTAGAAGGTTTTTACTTAGAAAGTGAACCTTGTATGGTTTGTAATAACCCCGAAATACCATTTAGCAATATCAAGTTAACTGCTATAAAGGTTGATTCAAAGTTTACTACTACTACTCAAATTGTTAAACTTATGGGAAGTCATACAATTAATAAAATTGTTTTGCGTATAACTGATTTAAAACGTACAAAAATGGTGCGCACGATGAATATGTTTTACAATAATCGTTATGTACAAGCTGTGGTAGAGCTTAAAAACAAACCAGCAATGTGGCATAAAGCAAAAGAAATCACGTTAACATCTGGCCAGACTGAAGTAAAAGTTGAATTTGCTGTGCCAATAGTTGCGTGTAATTTATTAATAGAGTATGCTAGTTTTTATGAAAATTTACATGCCTCCTCTGAGACTTTACAGTGTCCTAGGTGTAGTGCAACAGTACCTGCAAATCCTGGTGTTTGTTCTAATTGTGGCGAGAATGTTTTTCAGTGTCATAAATGCCGGTAAGTTTATTACAGTGTCTATGGTTTAAAGCACCTGCTTTTATTTTGTTATTATTTTTAGGGCCATAAATTATGATGAAAAAGACCCATTTCTTTGTCATTCATGTGGCTTTTGTAAATATGCTAAATTTGATTATGTTTTAACTGCTAAACCTTGTTGTGCTGTTGAACCTATTGAAAATGACGATGATAGAAATAAAACTGTAAGTTCCATTAATTCAAATTTGGAAAAAGCTGATCGATTGTACAAACAATTAGTGTCTTCAAAACCTGTTTTGGAGGTAAAAATATATTTACATGTTTATTCAGTTATAAATAATTTATAATATAATATAATGTAATATTAAAAATTTGAATTATTTTTTAGAATATGTTGGTAAAAGTTATGGAAAATCGTTTGGAAAAATCAATCAATGTAATTAACCCAGATGATATTCAAGTGACAAATGCTGTCTCTGTCTCAGGATTCGCTGCTGTTGTTAATGGAGCGATGAATAATAACATTTCCTCTGGACCTGTTCATCAAGTTAATAGATCTATTCAATTATTAGCACAAAAATATGGTTCTGAATGTCGTAATACATTTGAAGATCTTAGTCGTATTGTACAAGTAAATACTTGAATTAAAATTAAATACTTAAAATTGAGTATATTATATTAAGAAATACTGTTACAAATGATTACAGAAAGTGTTGGCGAGTCGTAAAGAGTTAATAGCGTATGATCAAAAACAATTAGGACAAGTTAAATCATCAAGTCGTTTTAATAGTAGTATAAGTTCCCTTTCAATGGCAGATTCATTTACCTTTGTATCTCAAAATGTACCTTCAGCCTGTTCTTTACCTAATACAAGTTGCTATGGATGTATAACAGCTGCTCTCGAACATTGCTTTGTTATGTTACGTGCTCTTGCTACAAACATGACGTTACGTAAAATACTACTGCAACAAGGGCTTATACAAGAACTTGTTGAGAATAATATTAGAAGAGGCTCAGTTCAAGTAATATTTTAAGTTTAGCATTTTGAAAACTTTTAAATATTTATTTTTTTTAAATTTTAGACTCAGGAAGAAGTGAGAAATTTACTTTGTATTTTAATACAAGATAATCAAAAAGCTACTGAAGACTTATGTGGATTGTTGAGCCAAAGAATATCACTTACAATTCGAGGACCAATAGCAAATGCTGACTTAGCATTTGCTGTTCGACCAGAGATATCATTACTTGCAACAATGTTGTATAAAGAAGATACATGTTGGGAACAAAAAACAAAATGTATAATGCAACTATTCTTTATGACATGTAAAGAATTCCAGTCTTCAGCTATTGTTACTTACATAACATTACCATGTTTAAAAATGATGCGAAATATCATTAAACCTCCAGCTTCAACAGCTAAAGCTAATAAAGTAAATTATATAACATATTATTTTTATATTTTGACATAAATCAGAGGTATTTTAAAATACTATCAATTTAAGTAAGGAAAATATTTAAAACAATTCCGAATCAAACATTTTTAATTTTCAACAAATACAATATTCAGAAATGTTTTTGTTTATAATTTTTAACTTTGAAAATTATACTAGAAAACTGAAAAAAAATGTTTTTACACTAATTGTTTTTAGTTAAAAAAGTTTGAGTCAAATAACATAATTCTTACTACATTTTTTTAAAGGATAAATCAACAGAAAGCTTGTCAACAGTTGAAATGTCTGACCATTTAATGGTTGATTTTAGAAAATGGGCTAAACAAAGTCCAGAGCATATGTTTAACAAATGGCGCTTAAGACTTCAAAAGAAAACATTGGATACTCAAATTAAGAAACCTAAATCAAAAGTAATACTTTAATATATATTTTTTTATTTTATTAGTATATATATAAATTTGAAAATATAACGTATAATATTTATTGAATTATTATGATAAAGCTTAATTAATAATTAATTTTTTTAGAAGGAAATAAGAGAGTATTATTTAGCATCTAAATATTTTAAGAAATGGAGGTTATATTCATTAAGAGATATTGCTAAACCGTTCCATTTAACTGAATCTTCATGGCTAAAACATTTCTTATTCTGTTCAAGTACACGACTATTAAGACAAGTAGCTTGTGCTATATTTGAGGGTATTGCTCAAGTACCAGAAAGGAAGAAAGAGGTAAAGTTAATTATTTATATTTTAGTTGTATCAAATTTTAGCTAATTTTTATGTTTATAGATTTTAGACCTTTTAACAGGATTTTTGACAGAACTTGGAATAGCTGGAGAAAATTGTGCTGAATTTTTAGTTTTATATCAAAGCCTTATTCATCAGACTCCTTGGAAACAATACTTGGCATTACGAGGAGTACTTTTAATGATATCTGATATAATTACCAAAGAGATAAAACATTTGCATTATTTAGAAGAAACAACTTTAACTTCAGATTTAGCTCAAGGGTTTGTCTTAAAAAGTTTAACTGGTTTATTAGCGTCATTTTTGGAAGTTGATAGCATAAAACAACAATACAAAGGAAGACTTGTAGGCGCCATTTTAAATGGATATCTTTCTCTTCGACGTTTGGTTGTTCAAAGAACTCGTTTAATTGATGAAACACAGTCTCAACTTTTGGATCTTCTTGAAGAAATGACATGTGGAACTGAAGCAGAATCCAAAGCATTTATGGCAATTTGTATAGAAACTGTAGAGAAATGTGATCCTCAAGATGTTCGTACTCCAGTTTTTGTATTTGAAAGATTGTGTTCAATCATTTACCCAGAAGAAAATGATGTTGGTGAATTTTACATGAATCTGGACAAAGACCCACAGCAAGAAGACTTTTTGCAAGTATGTATTGATTGAGTTTATAGCTTAATATTTGTTTAAATATTCTAATAAGTTTTAAAATAAATCCAAAAAGTTAATCGTTTATTTTAATTAAATCAAGTATTTTATCATTTTATATAGGGTCGTATGTTAGGTAATCCATACTGTAGTAATGAATCTGGTCTTGGACCTCTCATGAGAGATGTTAAAAATAAAATCTGTCAAGATTGTGAACTGGTTGCTTTACTTGAAGATGATAATGGGATGGAACTTTTGGTTAACAACAAGATTATTAGTTTAGATTTGCCCGTTAAAGAGGTATAATATTGTGTTTATATTTATATTGTAAATTATAATTATGTGTGTATATTTGTATTAGGTATACAAAAAGATTTGGTTGCCAGAAGGTGGTGATAATGAGGCTGCTATGCATATTGTTTATCGCATGCGAGGATTATTAGGAGATGCCACAGAAGAGTTTATTGAGACACTAGATGCCAAATCTGATCAAGAAATCAATAACGAAGAAGTTTATAAAATGGCTAATGTCATGGCTGAGTGTCGTGGATTGGAAGTCATATTAAATCGGCTTTCCACGATAGATGATCTATCGAGATCACGTCCACTTCTTCAAGTTCTCCTTAAATTACTTGGCCTTTGTGTTAAAGTAAAACACAATCAAGAAGTATTAACTGATCCTAAGCTAGGGTCTATACCTATTCTTCTTAGTACACTTGAGTTATGTTTGAGTTATGAAGCAGATGGCTTATCAAATACTACATTAACAGAACAAACTCTCGATGTAAGTAAATTAATTTTACTCTTGTATTTTATTTTTATAATAAATAAACATATATAATATAATTTATTTAAATAAAATATTAGTAATTTAAAACAAAATTTAGATTTTAGAAACCATACTCTCAAAAGCAACTTCCCAGAATCCAGAAGAATTTGCTAAACTATCGGAGACATTTGGCCCAGATGATCATATTCGTTACCTTTTGAATTGTGCATCAAATGCTCGTTATACAATTGTTCAACATCTTACTCGTGTTTTAGCTGCTCTTACTTATAACAATAAAGCCAAGATGATTATTCTTATGGATCATTTTGCTTCTGTTATTTCTGATTTTGAAAAATTTGATGATATTCACTCGGCTCAAGATGAACAAATGGTTAGATTTTGATTAAATACATGTATTAAACTAAAGATTAAACATTTTTGTTTTATTAGATGAATTTGTTTTGTGATTTGACTTATGGCATTGAAAATAATTCGCTTGGAAATACTTTAAAAGATTATATACTTTCTCTCGGAGTGATTAAAAATGTCATTCAATACATATCAGTAAGTCCAATTTTTATGTATAATTTTTAATTTTTAATATTTAATTTTACGTTAATTTTATGTTTTGTAATTTTTTTTAGCATCATGCACCCACAGTAAAATCAACTTTAAACAAAAATAATGATAAAGATGAATGGAAAGAATTCATTTCAAAACCTTCGTTGAAGTATATTTTACGATTTTGGACTGGATTAGCTAATGGTCATGAACCAACTCAGGTATATTTAAGTGTAATATTTCGATTTTAATAATTCATATACATTTTAATATTGAGTTTCTTAAATTGAATTTTGACAATTTAATTTACTTTTCATTTTATTTTTTTTTAATTATTTCAGATTGCTGTTTCTGATGAATGTATTCAAACTGTGCATTGTTTAGAACAAGTGTCGTCAGATGAACATGTTGGATCTCTTGCTGAAAATTTATTGGAAGCTCTCAAAACAAACGCTAAAATGGCAGAAAAAATAGAACAAGTCCGTGAACATACTAAAACTGAGAAAAAACGATTGGCAATGGCTATGCGACAAAAACAACTTGGTCAATTAGGAATGCGTACAAATGAAAAAGGACAAGTAACTGCAGAGACTTCATTGTTACAACAAGTTGAAGATTTAGGAGAAGAGACTGGACTAGTGTGTGTTATTTGTCGAGAAGGATATAAGTTTCAATCTACCAAAGTATTGGGTATTTACACATTTACCAAGAGGTGTATAGTTGAAGAACATGAAGTGAAAGCTCGTAAAACCATTGGCTATAGTACCGTAACACATTTTAATGTTGTTCATTTCGATTGTCATATGTCTGCAGTTAGGTAAGTAATACCTAAAATAATTTACTTTTAGAGTAAAAATTAAGTTCAATAGAATAAATTTTAACTTTAAATTTTGATTTTTTATTTGTTGATAAAAATTATTAATTAAAATTTAATTAATAAAATAAAACTAATAAATTATTGAAAAAATATATAAATTGAAAAGTTTAAATTTTACATTAAGTAGATTTAAGTTTGTTTAAAAATAATTTTGTTTCGTTTAAAATTTTTTTTTCATTTAATAAAATTTTTATCTCTTGTTTATAATTTTTGAAATTTGTATAATTGTAAAGTTTATTGTTACTTTGTACAATAAATATTGTATAAACCTTACTAATAGTAATAAATTATTTCTTAAATTATTCTATCCGTTAAATTATATTTTAGACTTGCAAGAGTTCGCGATGAATGGGAATCCGCTGCTTTACAAAATGCCAATACAAAGTGTAACGGCTTATTACCCATGTGGGGTCCATCAGTGGCTGAATCGGCATATGCCAATTGCTTAGCTAGGCACAACTCGTATTTACAAGAGGCTACTGGACAAAGAGATATAAGTTACACGCAAACTGTGCACGATCTTAAGTTATTATTATTGAGATTTGCTCAAGAAAAGAGCTTTCATGAAGACACAGGTGGTGGTGGACCTCAGTCGAATATGAATCTAGTACCATACCTCATGCATATGGCATTATACGTGATTAATACGTAAGTTACGATTTGATTTCTGTTTAGTAGTAATATGTTAACGAATTATAAATGAAATATATTTATGTATATATATATAAATTTAGGACCAGACGATCTAGTGTAGAGGAACGTAATTTACTCACACATTTAGAACAGAAACCTATAGAACGATTAATTGATAGTATGTATGATACTGAAAGTCCGTTGTATTGGCTTACAATGGCCGTCATGTTAACCCCATATTCGAAATGGATATCAACCAATCGTTTAATGCATTTGAATAAAATCATTTTGATGGCTCATGTTTATCATACTAATTCTAGTATAGCGCCTAACATACGCTCTATACAAACAACCCCTCATGATTATGCTGCTTACAAACCATCTCTTATGTTCTTCGCATTAATCAACACCATGTACGAATATTATTTCAAGGTAACAATTGACGGTGTTTTTTTGTTTTATGTGACGATTTTCCAACATTCGTGCTTATATAACATTTTTCATTATGCGTATGATTTATAGACCGTCGAAGTGACTGAAAATAAAAGTTGGTCAGTTAGTCTAGCTGATTTTATACGTTACAATGACGAAATACTGCTCAAATCGTCGGAGAAAATGATGGCTACTTTTAGCGAAGACTTTTTACCGTGTACCTCGTTTGAAGAGTTCTGTGATGTAGCTGGTAAGTGTATTTTAATGTATTATATTTTGGAGTAATAATAAACATTAGTATGCCACAATGTATGTATCCGAAATATGATTTTGTGTGTTCTTTGTGTTTTATCCGCTTTTAACTATTACAAACATTAAACTCCTCTTCTAACAAATAATGATTAAACCAAATTTTGGAAAAAATACGATATCTAAATAAAATAATCAATTGTAAAAACATCGGCATATAAAGTAATATGCTAAAAAAAAATATGTATAAGAATAAAGTTTGTCGAAATTTGAATATTTTGCAAAGAGCTAAAAATGTACAAAAATGACATTCCGTATATAAAAACTTATATATATTCTGAATCGTTCAATGAAACCTATTTATCGTTAGATTACTATCCTATAGAACTTATAGAAGAGATTCATTCTACCTGTATTAACATTTTACGTCGATATTTAGAGAAAAAGTACGGTTTATAGATAATCTTTTATTAACTTAAATGTCAGAAAATTGTTAAGTGTACACAATGATTAGTATTTATCGATCGTGTATATTGTTTTGTTGCAGGTATAAACATATCAGATCCGTCAGCTTATATTAAAAACATCTTAAGTACCTACAACCATCAATAAAAAAATATTTATGTATAATATAGTAAATTAAATAATAATGAAAAAAATCACTACAAAATTATTTTAATTATTTATTCACAATATTTATTTTACACGTGTTTTATTTTTTAAGTATATTAATTATAATAATAATAATAATAATTATAATAATAAAGGAATTGGAAATTGAAATTCTAAACAGAATTAATTTTTTGTTTTTTATTACATAATGTCAATATTGGCGGGTCATCCATATGACGTGAATGTTGCCACCGCCATTGTTATTATTGTGTACGATGTTCCATGTGGCGAATAAATTGCGTAGTTTTAGAAATATTTTATAAACGTCACGATCAAATACGTAAAATGTTTGATTAATTTTCCTAGACATTAATTATTGTCACTTATTTTATACTCTGTCTTGTCCCAATACAGGTTAAATTGTTACCAGTGGTCCCAACGTCGTTTCGATTTCTAATTTCTGGAAATTGACATAAATCTATCGTACTTGTTATACGCGATTCTATTTCTTCATGTTCGTAAAACCCGATCTGGTTTTCTTTTTTAATTAATAAATTATTGTCAGGAGGCTCGTCGCGCATTTTTCTTAATTAGGCGTCTTTGGATAAACGCTCTAAACGACTTCTATGAAATTTGACGCCGATGAGTTTTTTTGAATTATCTAAACCTTAACGGTTTCTAAAGACGCGCAATATTTTTTTTGTTTCTACAATATGTTATTACGTCACTAAAAAACACGTTTAACGTTCCGAAAATATTACCACGTATTATCAAAAAGTAAAACGTGTTTGTGCACGATATTATCGATTATCGGGAGCTTTCGAGTACAATTGTTTTCCAAACGGGTTCATATTTGAATTATACTAACGCGATTCGTTATCAGGGAAACGACGATTTTCGTAAAGGAACGCGATAACGTTTTCGGGATTTTCCTTTTCTAATTTTGCCCATACCGTTTATATTTGATTCGTAGAAAAGAAATCGAACGTCTACCGTTATATTTAACGAACGCGTATGCTTATTTTTAAAAAGCGGTTTGTCGAACAAACTCGGAGCGTGTACGTACGTTACGAAAAACCGGTAATTTTAAGTTGTGACGAGAACTCGATATTTTACTAAAAAAAGAAAGTCGCGCCGATTTTATCGTTTCTTAAATTGCCCGGTTCCGTGGGATACGTTCGCGTAAAAATATCGTAAAGTATTTGAACGTACGATTTCGTTCGGATAAATATTAAATTGGCAGCCTTCTTTCGAACGTATTTCAACGTTTTCGTATACGTTCGTATGGATCACTTATATCTCCGTTGTACCGACAGCGGTGAGTATTATTTACCCGCTACTTTTATTTATTAACGGATAAAATTAGACGTTAGGCGATTCGGTTCATTCGAACGTTACATTTCGTTTTACGTTTTCGATTCGTGTTTTTCGTCGTAATGCGCGCAAAAACTATTTTACCATTTCCGTCGTAGATTACAAAATCGAACGTCCGGACGTGTGCGCTACGTTACCAAACCTCAAGGGCGTTCGGTACGAAGAATATCGTCGCGAACGCGCGGAGTCGATATCGTTCGAACGTGGCAAAATAACTCGCGCTTCAAGCGCCGGGGAATGTCCGCGCCATATTTTCGAAAACAAATCCACTTCGGCGCTTTCCTCGTCACGCCGCCATTGCCCTCGAATCCCTCATGTACACGAGGTGGTCCGTACATAATATAAGGCGTTCGCCGTTTCTGCACGTTTTATCGCGCTACACGTTCGTTATCGATTAAGGACAAACAAAAACAGCGACGTCACTATAAAACGTTATTTACTTAATAAGAATAACGCTTGTACGCGATCGCCTTTTTTTACGTTACGCAATTACGCGTATCAGTCGGTGTTCCGACATACATCGCGATACGTTTCGGAATTCCATCGTACGCCAATATCGTTTTATATCATTTTCGTTCCGTCAAAAATTACGTGACGTGATCGTATGTAGAGTACAGCGGGACTTTAATAGTCCATTTTGTTGGAAAAGCCGAAAGTGATTGAAACGTACGCACGTCTGTATATATATATATATATTGGGTTGGGGAATGGATAGATCTCAGGGCGTCTACAATTATTTTGTCTATTCCGCGATTCTAGTTTTTGTTTTTACGAATTTCGTTTCTCGATTACGTTCACCGTTTCGAACGGGGTTGGTACGAAGGAATTCTCGTTTTAAATATTTTTAAGAATTTAAACGAGCTACATACAGCGATCACGACAATACGCGAACGCGGCGGCTACTCAAGTACGGAAGGCAATCCGGGTTTGAACGTACGTTACAGCGATTTATCCAAATGTATGAGTACAGTGTGCGCACGACGGTCTTTGGAATAATTTCCACGCCAACGAGGGCGTTTACGGTTAAATAATCGTCGTCGATAATAGAATTTACGATAACGTACGGCCGTGTACATAGTGTCGCGTAATAAACGAACGATACGAACGAATAAAGATAGTCGAACGTAATCCCGTAGAAATTATATCGGTGGCGTGGTCGTTACGCGAAAGGGAGAGGACGTGTAGCCCCTGCCGCGGGTTTCCGAGTTATACACAATTTTAGCGACCCTCCCCGGTCCGGTTCCACCCCGAACAACGTTTAGACTTGGTCGATACAAGTTACGTAGTTGGTTCTCGACGGGTTGTTTCTTTTGTACGGTGACCGAAATCAGATCTCGGGGACGTTGTCGACGAGGAATTCGCTGGCGTCGTTTCACCGGTGAGTGGGCGCGCGGGGGGGTTTAATAAAAACGAACGCGCGCGCGCTCTTATACACGCGCGTGTATCTTTTACGACGTATTTATATACACCGCGGTAGATATTAATATAAACGTCCCTGAAAACACAGGATGGGGTTGAGGGAGACGCGTTCGGTGAGCATGCGCCGCGGGTACACCGCAGGATCCGCACCGCGAACGATTTATCGCCGTCGTCGGGCGGCGGGCACCGCGTAGGCGACGGTCGTATTTTATAGGTCACCGCGCGCGGGGTCTCCAGGTGTGGCGGCGCGTAAATGGGACGTCGGTCGGTCGGGTAACCTATATAATAGCGACGACAATCGACGGCCAAATTCGTTGGTAATTGCGTCCGTACTTAAAACCCCCGGGGCGAATTTCACGCCGCTCCCGTGGCAGTCCGACTACGCGTAGTAGTTAATTCCGTAAGTAATTACGATTTAAACGATCGCCGGATACGCGTTCGAAATTCGAGAATTTACGGTACGGCGGGCCGATCGGTATTTCGAGTACGTTTTCGAAGGGTTTAGAGAAGTCGAGCAAAATAATTCGATATACGCGTATAGTGTGTGTGTGTATAGGTCGGTTTTTTTTTTTTTGTTCTTGGAAATACACTCGGGTAGTTTTCGGCCGACAGAATTGTACGAGCGGAGCGACGACAATACGTAAGTACTTATGTACGGTTCTCGTCGTGGGTCGTCACCGTGACTTTTGTGCCAATGTACCGCCGCCGCCGTCGTACGAAAGTCGTCGTCGAAACGCTTTCGTCGTGCGAACGCGGGCGGCGGGTATTATCACGCCGTCGCGGCGGCCCGAGGTGCACGCGAGCGCGCGACGCTCGTGACCGACAAAAACGCGAGTATCGATCGAAAAATCCCGTACACCGGTCGGCCGCCGGCGTGCTCCGAGTCCGCGCGATTTGTCCGTGTGCCGCCGATCGTTTTTTTTTTCGGTCGTCGATCGCGGACGCTCTTCGATGTTATCGATAACGTTTGTTTTTTGTAATACGCGAGACGGATCGTTCGTGTTTGCCCGCGGCGTTGTCGTCGCGTTCCGATCGCGGTATACTATTTAACGCCGTACGTACGCGTAAATTCATTCGTCTATTACGTGCACACATTTTATCTTCCATACGTTCGTAATACCGTTCGTTATTTTTCGGACACGTTATTATCGTATTGGACAGCGCCGAAATCCGCGCGAGCCCGTCTATAATTACCGAAACGATTAAACCGGTGTTGGTATAGGCGCGTGCTCGATGAGTTTGTGTGCAACGACGGTGTGTGTGTGTGGGGAGTAAATTTCGGAATTGGCGTTGTTCCGAATAACGAATAATATTTGGATGATCGAGGCGGAGTCTCCACGTTTAATACGTCCGGAACGTAAACCGCGAATTTCCTACGCGTACGCGCCTCGTCGTAGAATTCGTATTACGCGGCGTTTCGTAATTATATCGTTTACGACGTTTATACGAAACGAGCGCTGGCCATTACTTACGTATCGTCAATCAAAATAGTACTAACCTTGGCCTATGTCGTCAAGGGGCGACACGTCGTAACCCGTTTATAAGTTTAAACGCGCGTAGAGTAAGGTAAACGCGTTATTTACAGCTGTTACTATATATATATACAACGCGTTTAAGAACTGTCGTAAAACGCCATCGTGTTATACGGACAAAATAATATTATTAAAATAACGACGTTACGAAATGTAACGTCGACGCGTTTATATCGCGAAAAGAATAGTCGTTTCGCGTAATTTCCTGACAATTTTCACGCGAAACGTAAATATTTACGTTACAACAATGTACGCGGAGACATTTGTGGCATGTTTACGGCGGCTAATTAACGCGCGTATTTTTGTTTTGTAGACGATAAATAACGCCGTTTGTACGTAAACTGTAAACAATTTGTAGGCGTCAAAAAATATTAATCATCGGCGTCGGGACGTGTAATAATATATAACATTGACGTAATGTAGCCCCAGGTAGGTAAAAGAAAACTTTTACCCTTACGACGCTTACCGCAAGAAATATCAGCTCCATGGTATATATATTACGTAGGTATAATTTGGGTTTTAGTAGGTATATGGTTTAGGATTTCGCCATATAGCTTATATCGAAAAATGGTAGGAACGTCGCGAACTCCGTTATTTTACCGTGTAAACGTTGTTGTTCATTCTTGTACGTAAGTGTATTGCAGACCTAGTTCGACGTAAAAATATTATCGTGTCGATTTGGAGACCGAAACCGTACGTGTAAAATGTACAACGGCCTAAATGTTTCATTTCGTTAAGACACCAAGTTGTTAACTACGTGTAGTGCCACTGACGTTTCAAACGAAACGGAAATCTGATAGACAAACGACGTCGTAACGATATTTTTGAACAGATTTCACCGTCTATTCTAACGTATATTGTAAACTACGTATCGTTATTATTCGTAACAAATACCTATCACGGGCGCTAGTGTGCGCAAGTTTTAATATTATTAATTACGAACTATATAAAGCGCGTATATAGTTTTTATTGTTTAACGTTAAGATTGGAAATAATTTTACGTCGTAAACAAGTATCAATAAAATCTTCGTTTCTAAAGAATAAAAATAAAAAAATGTTTAACCGTTCGTATTTATAAGAAAACAGATAAGGACTTAGAACGTTTATTGTATTCACAAATACACACACACACACACACACACACACACATATATGACATATTTTATAAGTGGAATTTGTTTTCAAAAAAAGGGGAATCGATTTTATATACGGAATATCATTATTAAAAAGTAAATATATCGCGGTTATATTATATAATTTTTAAATCAAATACGAAATTCTTTAAAAAATTTATTTCGGTTATTTTAAGAATTTTGTGTAATTATAATTTAAAAAATGTACGTTAATTCTATTATTGGGCAATTTTCGAAGTATTTATTTTCGTTTAAATTGTATTCAATTTATTAGTCTTTACCCGCGTTTATTACACGATTGTAACGTAAATAATGTTTTAACGTTATTTATTGGGCGAAGCGCTATGCCACGGGTAAGTGACTTATGGGAACGCGGTACCTTTATTGATCGCGTATTACGATTTGTTTTTTTGATAATTAACAGAATAGCTGACGATTAAATAAGCGTTATCTCTCGTTTTTACTTTAAAGTGTAAAGTAAATCCTTTTATCGTAAAATAAGTTCCTGGCAGGTATCCCAAATGTGACGAACGCGAACTATTGTCTGTATAATTATAATAAAATTATTGTTTTATTCGATATTTTAAAGTATTTTTATATAATTATTAAACCGTCACGCTATAATTATCGTATTTTACGTATATATATATATATATTACTTTTTTTCTTTAAAAATAAAACAATCGAAATTTTATTAGTAAAACACGAAACGTGTTAAATCCGTTGTTGACGTAACAAAATTGAAGGTTTTATACACTGAAATTGTTTCTAAAAATTATGTTTACACAACGGCTATTTCGATTTAAATATTATTATTATTGTTTTAGAAGGATAAGAAAATTGGAATAACTTGTCTTTCATTTCTTTATAATTAAAACGAAACGAAAACTATATTTATTACCCATAGGGCAAAAGTTATAATGATCATGCGGAAAAACGACACTTTAAAACGTCGAATAGGACAAACGGATTATCGCGTTTGCCGCAGTTTACAACGGATTTACATTTTACGTTATTGCCATAAAATAACGAAATAATCGAATTACTACGCGTCGTTTGTGTTTTTTTATTTTCGATCGAGCCCATATAGTGATTATTATATGATACGGCAACTATAGGGACGAACGATCGCGCGTCGTTAATTACGTTCGATTTTGTAGTTTATTAAACGACGTTTTATTTCTCGTTTTTATCGAGTAAACCGCAGCGCGAGGTGTCTCACCGATAGTGTTATTTTTGTGACTGTTACGAAATGTAGTGTGCCTAAATTCTGGGCGGCGCGATAATAATAATAATAAACGGGTGGCGGCAACGAAATGCTTTAATCGTGTTTAATTCGGCAGAAAAATAGTACGGCGGGCGGCGGCGGCGCGTTTTGTTCGGACCGGACAACGTTTGCGCAACGGACTGATGGCGAATACCGAACAATAATCGTGCGCGACGATTTCGAATCCATAAACGAACGGCGGTGTCCAAACGTATTCGTAAACAATCGACGACTGGGACGACGGCCATCGATAATAATTAACCGTTCGCGTATCCGTCCGTGTCCGGTCGCGGCGAACGAATAATAATAGTAACGGTAAACGAAACGTCCGCCGTTGTTCGGATAGTCAATTTTTAACGTTACTCGTGGAGTACCTATCTCACTCTTAATACTAAACGTTCTACGTACGCGCGCTATATAATTCGCGTAATCACGACGTGTTGTATGGACGGATTACGTAAACAAAATACGTCCAACCACCGCCTTTCGAAGGGCGATACGGCTCCGTGTATGGCACAAACGAGCGTCGTATTAATTCGTTACACACGTACCCTTGGCCGTCGTCTCGCCTAACGTGAATAGTAGCAGGTGTCGGTCGCCGCGTTTATTGAGTTACGTTTTACTTCGATCGCGGTAACATAGGTAACGACGCATCGCGATTGCCGGCGCTAATATTTTGAACGGAATTGCACGTTTTCCCGTCACGTCGTTTCACGAACGTCCCTAACGAACTATATATTAACCGTATACGAGTTCGAGGCTGTTTCGAAACACTTAGAGCGTCAAGGTCGGTCACGGATTCATCGCGATCGAATTTTTAGATTTCCCGAGTAATTAATAAGATAATAATTAGTCCGGAACGAAACGCTAGTGTTATTCTGTAATTTGTACAGAAACGGACGGCTAAGGACGTGTGGTTGAACGTGATTATTACATCGTTGTACGCGTACGTAAAAATGAAAATAATTGGAAAACGCGCGCGCGAATTACGAATAGACGGATATTATACTCGCACGACTACGAATTGATATAGCTCGGCGTATATATGCGCGTATTATAGTGTTCGGAACGTGGACGGGCTAGGCGAGTTAAACAAATTATTTTTGAACTTTTTCATTTCGGAAAAATAATTGGACGCCGCGCGTACTAAGCTAATTACGCTTATGTGTATTACGCGCTTACGCACTTGCTGCCGCGCCGTATTTTTGTTTTACGGTTACGCTTTATATACGCGTGTAGGTACTTATAAACGCGTTATTATTTTCAACGTCGGATATGGCGATCGTTATTATTTTTCGAAAGTTTCGTTCCGCGTTGAGTGTATAATGCGCGCTCGTCTATTTATTATAAAACAATATTAATTACGCCTACTACTTTAGCCCGTTGTCGCTCGTTATTACAATTTACTTAGCTGAATTGTTTGTAGCCCAAATATTATAGGCATTAACGATTCCCAAATGGTCGATTCCTTGAACGTTGAAATCGATCGAGTTTTAATTATAACGAATTCGTTATACGTATATTTTAGCGGCACGTGACAGGCTCTTTTATTAATTTTTATCTTTGGCCTAACTATATTATAAAAAAAAAAATCGTATCGTCAAAAAAATTGTCTTTTTTTACAATTTTTTAAAACGTCGTTAGTTCGATATCTATACGTTAATTGCTAATATTTAGTAATAAAACTATGAACGACAAAAAAAAAATCTAAATATTTCGTTCTTATTAATATCGATAATATTTCAAGCGCATGTTTCATCATAAAATATGTATTCGCGGTACACACTACTCTACCAAAAACGGATAAGTTAATTTAATAAAAAAAAGGCTACTATAAGCAACTTTTAAGAAACAACATCGTTTAGGTATGCGTTAGTAGTCATACAACGATGTCGACATAAAAGCTATATAGCGACGTTAAAATATACTATATAATAATAATAGTAATAATAATAATAATAATAATAATTATAATTGTACGACGTTTGAAATTTGTACGTTGTAAAGGGATAGGCAGTTAGAACCCGAGATCTCCCGATTGAAACTAAAAGTCCATTCTCGGCAAGTTATAATGATACGAATACACGGTATCATAAATTATATACGATACGTAAATATTATATTAATATAGAAATTAGCGTAAATATACTTAAATTGAAACGTATTGCCATAATGTTTAGTTCGATGTGTCGTGAAAACAATTTTTTACGTAAACGACGTTTTAAACTTTTGAAATTTTACGATGTAAGCTATAACGAATTTAAAATTTAGTACATAAATCAATTTAAGAAATTATCAGTTGTTACTCGAATTTCCAATATATTACGTATTTAACGTTAATTTTATTATGTACGTATATTATATCCGATTAGGAATGTCTTTACGTAGTAATACGATTAAAAAATATTAATTAACGTTTTTATAAAATCTTAATCGATAATCAAATTATTTTCACGCCGTTATACTAAACAATTATTATAGGGGCAAGATTATTTAAAAAGAAAAATTTGAATTCAATGTTTTAATCTTTATAAAACGTTTGCTATTACGTGATCGTAAATAACTCGCATTATATTTATCGTTCTGTATAATTTTTCTATACAATAATTTATAATGTACTCAGCAGGTATTATAAATAACAAAATACGTACATCTTTTATTAAATTTGTTTTAAATTTTTTAATAGGACGCGTTTAGAAAGCAGTATAGTAATATAATTCTAATCCGTATACAATTATCTATAAATTATTTAATATTTTACGAGGCGCAATTTTATGGAATATATTTCGCGTGAAATTCGTTTTTTCCTACGCGAATATCCTTATATATGTTTGCGAAAGTCTCCTAATAAAACGTTAAATATACATTATATTATACATTTTTATTCGAAGTAAGTAAAATGTTTTGAAAGTTATGTACACGCGTCCTATAGACGTATACATTATGAACAAACAACATATAGCGAGTTAAAGAATTTGATATTCAATTACCTCGTTGTATACCTTAAAGTATTTTAATTAACGAATTGTAAGTATATAGTAATATAATAAAACATAAATACGCGAATATTGCCTTAGTCTTTATGGTTATTTATATATACATATATTTACGTATATACGACGAATTAACTATATTACTGCGCGTACATAAACGATTATATAACGATAAAATATACGCGTAATTATGTACACGATCGTAATTTGGAAACTGCGAGTAGTCGCCAACGAGTTACGAAGCGCGATATATTTTATTCCTCCGATAAATACGCACTATCCGTTCGATAAGCCGCTGTAAAATTAGGTCATATATACGAAAAATAAAATGGAATAATACGACGATAGTCGGGCAAATCGACTATATATATATTTATCGTCAAAAGTACGGTGTGGTTTCGTGTCTACCGCCGCCTAACCCGTTGTTCTTTAATTTCTTTCGCGTTGCAGCTGCTCGCTGCGCCTCCTACTACGTACCGACCGACCGACCGACGAAAGGAGGGTAACAATAATGGCTATTTTACCGCTCGTGCTTATGATTTTTCAGCACACTATATAATACGTATACCAAAGGACAATTGTACATATACAAATAGCACGCATATATATATATATATACGTTTCGTAAGTTCTATAGCACCCCTTATTACGCCTTACACGCTTAGTGTATTTCGATGGAAAATCGATAATTTTCAATTTAGTTTTTTCGCATAGTGATGTATAGTGAAGTTAAAATTCGTTATTTTCGTCGAAAATTTCTCGGTCTTTATTCAATTAGAAGATAAAGCGTATTAGACCGAATTGGACGAGATACCCGCGATAAATCGAAATTTAGATTTTAATCGAAACAATAAATTAGTATTCGCTATATATATATATATACTTGAATACAATAGGTATATTACGAATGGACGTAAAACAAAATTTTAATTATCGAGTTTTTACTAAAAATATGTTGAGGGTGTTTTTGAAATTTTCGAATAACGCTATACACATTGTATACTGAAAGAGTGTGTATATATACTTATATAAAGGGTGACCGAGATGTCTACGTATGTATATAGTAAAACTGTATCTCGCTTGAGCTGTATAATGCTTTTGAATCACGAAATTTACGTTTTATGCGTGTGTGTGGTGTGTGTATATATATATATACATATAGTTATCTTGAAAGCACCTAAAACGTGTGTATACGCAAATCCTGTAACGCGTTCGAATCAATACACGCGTGTTCAACATATTTTTTACGCGTACGTAGTAGGTATACTAAAAAAATTCGTTTTTATATTTTGCGTTATATAAAATCAACGGCGTAAGGATAGGAGGAAAGTTTGGAGTTACATCGTCCCTAATTAGACCTTAAATTGACGAAGGACCTTTTTGTTTGTTTAGGTGAAACAACCGACCGTGTTTTAAACAATATATAATAGTCGTTTATCGTCAAGAATGCCTCCCTAATTTTAATACGTATTATTATAATACGCGAACACGACGAATATTATGAACGAACGAGTACTACATATTTTTTAAATCGGTACCGTCGCTGTATGGATTGGAAATAGGTTTAAGCGATGTATATATATATATACGAACAAAAATATTCGCATTCACTCCTACTTTTGGAACTTGTCAAGACATGTCATTAGTATCACCAATAAATACGTAGGTTTTAATAGGCGTGTTAAACAATATTACGTTATACATTATGGGTTATTTTGAACATTGTTTTCTCGGAACGTTTTTATCGAATAATAATAATAAAAATACTCGTGTACGTATTAGTTTAATTAAAACTGTTCTTCTCTCGAATAGTCATGGAACAATATTAACATTTTGCGTGTAATAATTACTACTCGATTAAACGCACTGTTAAACAAACGATTTTATTCGTTACGTTACAAAAACTCGCCGTCATTTTAATAGACACTTAATGTTTGTGTTTTCAACTTACTGACCCGAGGGAAGAACTTTCTCTCCCTTATATATATATATATATATTACACATTTTTACAAGAACGCCGTCGGTCGTCGTCCGATTTGTGTATTATTACATAGTGTGCGGAATGTCGGTAGCAACGACGGCGCTTTTAGTTCGACCGCGATGAGCTGTATCCGCGCCGTCGTCGGAGCGCCAAACTAGTCGCCCGCGTTTATTATTATACGTAATTATACACGAACGATACTATTATCGATTCCACTATTAAATATTTTGTAGGAATAGTCTTCTATCTTGGTGAATTCGCGCGCTCTACTCTTTTTACGTAACGCGTCGTCAACACGACATAATATTGTAAACACTTACTACACTACTCGATTAATCCGAGGTGTAGTTTTCGAAATTTCTCCACGTGGTGCTAGAATTTCTTGTATTTTTATACCCGTATAAGCTGCGCAGCGACAAATCGGCCTAGCGTGCCATTATTCCACGACGGCATAGTACTTATCATTCTTTATATAGGAGGTTCTTAAAGCGTTTTGGATTATGTACCCCTTTAAGATAACAAGTATAGTTAAGAACTAGTAAAAAAAAAAAGAAAACAACATTTTTGATTATTTATTTTTGAGAAATTATTATCGCTATTCGTCACTTTGTCCGTTTATATAGATATAGAATTTCAACATATAATTGTAACGTTTAAAAATAAAGGATATATGGTCCTATTGTAGCGATAAATAAAAATTAATTTTAAACGTTAAATTATTACGTGTCGATTGACTAATACATAGCGCATTTCATATACGCGTTTCTAATAGACACTCTGTATATATAGTTTTTCAAAGGTTGAAAATCGATTTATATGTGTACGCTGTATATATTGTTTATACAATATATGTATAATGTTTGTATATACATTGTTTATACGTATGTGTGTATAGACTTCCCCTCAGCGCGTAGTTGCCGGTACCGTTGTCAACCCGGGACGTCTTCCCTCTCCACCACGAGATTCAATATATATATATATATATATATATACACACACATATATATATACATACATACATACGGACGGAAAGAGTTGCATAAATCGTGCATGGAGATTGATCGTAAAAGAAAAATGTTCCTTCTTCCTTTACTTCCCGGTAACTGGTGATTAATTTTAAAATGAAAAATCGAGAGTGAATGCAGAGAACGTTTAAACGATATCGTTGGAGTGTTAAATATGCTATATATATGTATTAAATATACTTTCAGTTAATATAATATTGTGACGTTTTTTGTAACACCGATTTCTGATTTAAAAGTTACTATTATATAAAATTATTATTATTGACGGTCGTCTTTTACCCTAGCTATACACGTTTTACCACTTTAAACGGGGTCATCGTGTGTTATATAAATATAAATGTATTGTATATACTTCGTAACGTTCGACCGTCGCATTATAAGACGAGCACCGACCCCCGAAATGGCCCAAATTATTAACAATGTTCTTTTTTTGCGTCTTTAGAAGAACCTTTAGCAGAACCGTAGATTTCTACGATACACGTCTATATTATTTCATTATTATATACTTTCTATAGCTTTGGTATTTTATCGAAAACTTCCACATATACTACGAACGCTTAAATGAACGAATTCTTTTAAATTCTAAAGTATCTTAAGAATCGTAACCTATACATTTTTATATAGAAAGTTAATTTTTATTTCACAATTCTTTCTTTGAACTCTATATAAATATATAAATTGTCTTTAATTTATTATAAATTATAATATTATTATTATATAATAGTATATAATATATTATTATTATAATTATTATTTATTATATCATCAATCGAGTGTGAACGCGTTATTTTGTAATTTTAATTATCTATGCGTACCTACAGTTTTTCTTTTTAACATTTTTATACCATAAATAAATATATAGATGTATATATATATACATTACAAGAAATAAATTATTTTGTATTTGAAACGTGTGTAATCGTTTGTGACTAAGCATTAAATACGTGACTTACGAAGAAAAATAGATTTTGTTACTTTTGAGGTAATCGGGTCAATCAATAGTATAAAGTATATTGCTGGCCCAGGGGTTGGTTATATAGGACCTTTTGCTTGTATTTACGTACTGGGTTGTGTATATTCACGACGGTTTTTGTCGTATTTCATAATAATAAATTTAATTTATCAAATTGTTTGCACGTTATATTATTATTACGGTATGACATTTTAAAGAGTCGGTAATATAAAAACGTTAGATATTTAAAAACAATCGCGAAAACGATGGCTTGTATTTAAATAATTTCACTAAAATATCGAATAAACGATAAGTTCTAACGGAGTTATACCGCATACTAAATTTACGACATTACATTTCACGTCTAAAAATAAGACTGGCAAATGGCAATGGATGCCATTTACTATTTTATTTTCCGTGTTTTCTCTTAAAACAAAACCACGGTCATTTGCGTTTGGCCTATAGCAGTATAATAATAATTTAATACACGTCTTTGATTTGACCACGTGTTAAAAAAATAATTTCAACGATTATTCCGCTTTTAAGAATGTCTAATACCTATATATATATACGATGTAAACATTTTTTTTTTTAAATCGACGATAATATTAATATTTTCGTATTTTATTTATGTAACGTCAATCAAATTTTAAATGTTAACACGGATTTCCTTATAGGCGAGTTTGCATATAATATATATATATATGTGATAATGGCGAAAAAGTATTATAATAATTGTTGATTTCTACACAAGTCTGTTACGTGGAATAAACACTATTTTGTACGTGTCAGACTCGATCGCTAAATTACAATAATACGCTATGAATCATAATTATATAACCGTCATAACCGTATTTAATAATACAAAACTACTCGAGTACTTATATGTACTTATAAAATATAGATGTCGAATATCTATTTTAAGCGAATAATAACAAATTGTTTTGAAAAAAAGAGCGTATAAAAAATTTTAATTTCTATAATAATACGGTCATGTAGAGTAATAAAAATGTTGTAGGAGGTATACGTAATGACTATATATCGGTATCTGTATTAGCTGCGAAAATGTGTATCGTATCACGTAAATGGTTATTGTTAAAAAAAAAATCTACGTTTAAGAAAACTAAATAGGTTATTTATTTGTGTTTGGTTAGACAAATCTTAATATTCTTAATTTTAAACAATACACTCGTATAATCTATTTAATACGAAATAAAAATTTATTACTATTGTTATTTCGTCGTAAAAATTTACTATTCGATTTAATTAAAAGCGAAAACTCTTCGTACAAATAATGTTGTTACATTCCATAGCATATGTGTTCTACACAACAATACGTCGTACGAAAATAATAAATATATTTCTAAAATAATTAGTAGGCCCTTGTTCGAGAATTCGAATAAAATTCAAAGACGTCGCTGCGTAATAATCGACAGGATTTAATTTCATAATGGACTCTAATAGTGGTTAATAAATGAATATAATTAGCAAATGGCGTTGTTTGAAACAAATATATGTACGAATAAGCTAAATTGATTCCTGAATTATTAAATAACGTCATTGACGTTTTATACATTTTAATATTACGCGACGGTCAACGCTATTATATAGTAAAGTATATTACGTACTTTGCGTAATATCGAAGTGGCAATTTTTTATCCAAAATCGTATATAATACAATGCAATAGAATTGTAGTTTAAGTTACGTTTAACAATTTTCACTTAATGAAAATAATATTTTAATATAATGTTCAATATAGTGTTAGATACAAGTATCAAGCTGAAGGAAGTGTTGTATTATAACGTTAGATCGTCTATTTGAAATTAATTTTCTTATGTACCAATATCACATATATATATATATACTTACAGACAAATATAGTAAAAAAATATTTATTTCCGCTATTTCACTGTTGGTTTTGTATTCCATGATAGATTACGCGTCATAAAACTTAATATAAATTATTTAACTTTTACTGTAGTCTATTTCTAACGCGTTCACAGTCGGTGTTTATTTATCAAATATACGTTTTAATCGATCTCTCAGAAATTATTTAAATACGTCTGTAGTTTTTGGCAGATAGTATAACAGAAAACGAGATAATTATGACATGAAAGAGTTATCATTTACGGATCTTAAAAATGACGAAAAAAAAGTTGTTCGAACGTATTTTAAATAAATAGTTTAGATACGACTACGGTATTTTTAACGCCGCATTAAGTAAACTTTATATATTTCGACGACTAACATTTACTTTACGTATTAGAATTATTCGAACGAAAATTTTTTTAATTACGATTTTTTTTAGTAGTTTCGACAATGGCCTTAATATGTATATACACAAAACACTCACGCAACTTGATTATTTATTCGAATAATTTGCTCTTATATAACATTTTGGAGACATTGCAGTATATAACTGATTCGTTTCATGTAATAGTACCGCATAATATGCATGTTAAAAAAGAAGCCATAGTTTAATAATACCAATGTAAAATCAAAATAATATTATTTTATGTTTGGCTATTATATGAAATTATTATTTAAATGTATTCTAGTTTGTGAATATATATATATTCTTTTTGCCGTCAAATAATCGTTATGTAAAACTTTATTTCGATCGAAATAACAAACAATAATATATATATTTTCATTATTAATAATATAATGTAGGTGTTGTATAATTATATTGTAAAATATGTGTTTCGTATTATTGTTTACCGTTAATTGTATTTACAATAATAATTAGTTTTATTTCGCGACAATAATATAATAGTATAACACCAATATTGTAGCACCACCTTTATGTTGCGTTTGTGTCGGTTTTTTTTTTTTTGGGGAAAGGAGGAAATATATTTATTATTTATCGTTCGATTCAAAAATATACATTATGCGATCGCTTATTAATAATAAATTAAATCAAAAAAAATATATATATTACATTATTATATGTTTAAAATTACTACAACCGAATTAATTCTAAAATAATTATACTATAATAACGCGTGTTTTTCATGTTTAAATCTAAAAATATTGCGCGCGCAATAAAGGAACCATTTATTTTAAAAAAACAACACGAATACATATTAGTATTATATAACGATTCTCATAAATGTCGTTGTTTACATAATATAAAGTATATTATAAATTCTCGTAATCAATACTCGTAGAAAATAAAACGTCATTTTTGTATAGTTTTAATACAGAAACTATATTATCACTTAACGTTCCGCTTTTAACCCCGTAATTATTCGAATATTCCTTACTCAATAAGACACCGATTTGTTTTTAAATTGTATTATAACGAAATTATATATTTGTTGACGGTTTTGTAAAGTTTATTGATTTTACGGGTCTTCGTGTATGAAATAACGAAAATCACAAATTTATACGGTCATAACAAATTGACGAAAATTTAGTTTTTTGTCACGATATTATTATAACGAAAAGTACTCGTTTCGATTGCACTTAAACAACGTCTAGGAATAATTTACGTATATAGAATACACGTACTCGAATGTTTGATATAATATACAGCTAACCGAGAATTACTTTCGGGATTAACGAGTTTTAGGCGTGTTACGACGTTTCAATACGTATTGCGTTTCATTTAGGAATTTAGTCGTTCGTTCCCTTAGTTAAGTATTACCAATAGACCCTCATATATACATAAACGATATTCTTATAGTTTATGAAAACAATTTAAAATAATAAAGGCGACTTTTTTCTATATTATACATTTTATTTCACTAAATATGTGACATATACAAATTATAGGATATTTATTGTGCATTATACTGACGACGTTAGTATTAATCTTAAATGTTGTCTTCTTAAGCTGGCACTTTTTTCCCCTCTGGTCGCCGAAGGGTATATTTACACTCTGATACATATATATATATATACACATAGGGATAAGTGGGGACGAAGTACGTAATATATTGCGGTATTTTGTTTACGAGATCGTCGTTATTTTTTTCGACGGATTATGTATACGCGGTGCATATGAACAGTGCCTATGTTTCAGTACGAAATTTGGAGTCGACAATATGTTCCCAAATTATTCGCACACCGTCGCCGAATCGATAATTACGAAAAATATCTCGCGGCGAACGATGACGACGACGACGACAAGTTGGATGTTACGCGTTGACTCGCGCCGGCGACTCTCGAATGTTGCAGTCTTCGTCATCCTTGCTACGTTATATTGGAGTATACGTTTTCCGCATCCGCAGAAAACGAACGGGAATTTATTTATTTGTACGTCGTTGAATTTCGGTCGTCTTCAAAATGCACTCCGGTACACACAATATATTCGTCGACAATAACGTACGCCGATCGAGTTTTCAATCGTTTTCGGAGTAAAATAATATCCGCGAAGGTTCCAATATATCTACGGTCTCGGGAATAATAGTCGACCGATCGTCGCCGAATGTCCGTAGTTGGCCGTGCACCTCGGCTACTAAAAACCCGAGGGAACTCTATCGGTTGTTCCTCGAGCCCCCTTGGTCCGTGTTTACCACCAGTGGTCCGTCCTCCGGCGATATTTTCCCCGCCACCGACACGCTGGAGCGTCAGTCCGCCGCCGCCGCCGCCGCCGTCGTCGTCGCTGTGGTTTCAATCGTGATCGTAATCGACACACGCGTCGGGCGGCCTTTCGATCAATCGACGGCACGAGGACCGGATGGCCGTTTCTCGCACGGTGCAACGCGTGTAGCAGTACGTGCGCCGCGGAGACTCCGCGCCGCTGAAGGGTCAAGTTATTAGCCTGGTTTTAGAAGCTGTATTGATTTTACGCCGGCGTCGACGGCGGCGTCGGCGGCGCCGCGCGTCCTTGCCGTTCAGCCGTACCAACCGACCACGCGCGTATGTACGGCCCAGCAGCTGTTCTACGCCACCGCCGCCGCCGCCGCCGTCGATGTCTGGCGCGAGTGGCGCGTGATATCGCCCGCGGTGGGCGTAGGCGGCGGTAATTGTTATTGTCGCCAAAATGTGACGACGACCCACACCGGACGGTAGACGCGTGATATCGTCCGACGATAATTAATAACTACCGATACGTACGAAGGTAATCCTTAAACGGGTATTAGACGACGCGAGCGTTTTACTATAAACGCGACCTAGGCATTTTTCGCGGGGTCCCCTCCTCCATCCATAACCGGGCGAGACGCCGATTTCGTCATAAAGTCGATCGATCAGTCGTACCGTTATCCGCGGCACGTTACCCGTAAATTACTCGGGGACGAAATTACGTACGAAAGTTTACGCGGACTTTGGTCGTTTCACTTACAGTCGGCATTAACCGCCAACAAAAATACTCTACGAACGAAGCGATTCGGTCGACGAAATATTAATAACCGCGGCGATCCCTTCGGTGTTCTATAAACGCTCGAAAATGCCGTGCCAAAAAAAATGAAATCGCTCGAAAAACCGAGCGAGACGTTCGTCACATATATCCCGAACGAACGCACTATTAATAACGTATAAATTCTCCAACGACATACTTTCCACTATCTGTAAACAGATTAATTAAACTTTTGGAACTTCACACCGTCGACAAACACTAGATTACTCGTACCATAGGTTTTCCAAGCTTCAGTTTAACGATTTTAACCGAAAAGATAAGTCGTTACTTTTCGCCTTTTCGACTTTTCGCATTATATATATATAGCCTCGATCGAGTATAAAATATTACGTAAATTTTTTAAACGTTTTATAAAATGTTTAAAGGTTATACGGAATTATTGGAATCGCCGGTGTCATTATGTATATACGTTCTACGATACTCGATTTTTAGATTTCTTTTGTTTACATATTTTCGTGTTGACCTGACGACAAGAGAGATAGAGAGAGACGGGATTTTTATTTGCGCCGAAATTTCGGGTCTTTTAAAAAACAGTCGAATAATCTAAATAAATTCGGGCAAATAACGGACGAAATATTGTTTTTGAATTTTCGTAAATAATAAAATTAATTTTCCGACCGTATTTTTTTACCAGTCGATATCGGACGACTATACGCTACGACGATGGACAGTTGAACTTTTAGAGGATCCCTACATTGGTCGCCTCAGGCTTAAATTGTCCTTTCCGAGACCATATTTTTTTTTAGTGACTACGCGATATTAATTCCGTAGAAAAACGGCGAGACGGCGACGGACGGACGGCAAAATAAGACCAGCGTGTCGCGTTAAACGGCGTTACGAAATTAAAAAACGAAACGAAAATTATATAAATATGTAGTGTATTGTATACGTAAGTGTTTAAATGGCTCAATGCCGGGCGCGCGAATCTCGAGTGTTTTTCCGGCGCAAACATTTTGAATTTATTATGACGCACTCGCCGTCGCGCGTATTATATCCACGTACATGCGTATATTGTGTCCAATTTTGAACACTTCTCGTTCGTGTTTGTCTTGGCTATTTAATGTAATGTCGGGCCCGTCGCCGTCGTTTACGGGTGTAATATAAATTACGGGAACGGAACGTAAATTATATTTCTATATATATATTTGTCCGTTAAACGAATACTGTTTTCTCGGCGTCAACAAACGCGCGCGTATTATTACGTACCGAAATTCGTAATTTATAGTGTATACCGCGCGGCGTTTGATGGACGATCGCTCGAGCGTTGGCTGACGCGTACGACTGTTTGCTTTTTATCGCGTTCGTTATACACGTTCGGGACGCTAGTGCGTGCGCGCCCGCCGAATATTATATATTATCGATTACGAACCGGCGAAAAATGCATTTCGAGCTTAGACGTTATATAATAGTATCGTGGATAGGTAACCCGGGCGTAGTATATACAATCCAATAAACCGAATTGTGTACGGTAATATTATACTTTCCGTTGACGTCACGTCACGATAAATATACGCGTAATATTATACGCGCGGTACGATAATAAATATATACGTATATACGTCACCCTCTCGCGCTTCGTATCGATTACGGCCATACATCTCTTCGCGCGATTTTCTCCTTTTTCGGTATAAATTAACGAAATTAACGCGGTCAGGCCACGCCGGGACACGATTCACAATTTGCCGCCGAACCGATAATGAATGCGGATAATAAACGCGCGTTATCGTCACCGTCAGCTATTATTCGCCGCTATATTACGAGCTCCTGTATCGTGCGCCGAGATTTGTTCGTTTTCAACGCCGACGAACTACAAACAATCTACCGTAACGGTTCTAGGCTGAAATCAATTGCGCGGTGCGGCAAATTCGACCGTCCGCGCGTTTTCTATAGACTTTTAACGTTTCGTGATTTGTGACCTCGACTATTTCACGAACGAATATTATTAAGAATATCGGTTGCCGCGTCACGACCTAGTTACTGATTAGTTGTTCAATAATGCGCGAAACGTAATAATTACTGATTAAGTAAAGGTTTTCTTCGCCAGAGAAATACAAAGGGGAATCAAAAAAAAGCCGCGGAATATAAACGCTCCGCTTTAATAAAAGTCACAAAAAATACACGCGAAACGTGTTACAAGTCCTTATCGAAAATAGAATTGAATTCGTTTTGATGGAAAATAAATTTTTTTTTATTTCGGACTCGCCTTACCTGTGTTTAGGTATTTAGGACTTACGTAATATATTGAAATCTCCGTTCGTTAAGTTTTTAAGTCGCAATTATTGAGATTATTTGGTTAAATTAAACTACAAAACGACGTATACGACGAATATACACGCGCAAGCTACCGTTATATTAACGCGTTAAAAGTTGAAATTAAGCCAAAAGGGTAAGTTAATTTCGATTAAATTACTTAACGCGGTACTTGTTTTTTTAACTCGACGCGTTTATTTCAAGTTCATTATGCGCGGAAGTGTTTAAATTAAGCGAAACGATATAGGTAACATTTTAAATACTATTTAATACTATAATAGGACGCTGAAGGAAGTCGTATATAATTTTTCACGTCGCTTTTTCGTTATCGTTAATCCAAAAATTTGAACAATTGACCGAATTAATTTGTTTTTACGAAAAAAATGATCGTAATTTATATCGAAGTTAAAAGAGTAATTCTCGATTCGGATTTAATATTTATATTGGCTTAATTTTAAAAAAGTCGTCGGTACGTCCATATTGATAGTAGAGTATATTGATAGTAATAGCCAGGGATATAAACGTTCCGCACGATTGTTCATATATATATACGGCGCACAGTGTATGCAATTCAAAGGTTTTCGTGTCGCGTACAATTTGGTATTGCCTATATTAACTTAGTGCGAGATAGCGTAACGTTGTTATTGTATTTTCGTCCAAAGATATTTAATAAAATACGATAAGTAATAGGATTTAGTTCGATTTGTTTTATTAAATCGGGATAAAAATCGGTTGTTCATGTCTAGATCTTCAAATTGAACGGGATTTTTGTTTGAAAATCGGAACGTCTAATCCCATTACGTATATGGTGATCATATCGGTTTCTTCCAACGTAAAAATAAATAAATATTAAACGTAAAAGAAAATTATTATTACGAAAGTAATATTAGTACGAAGACATATTCTAGCGTGGGCATATTTTTCGGAATTTCGTTTACGTACGGTGTTACGTAAATATGTAATATGTAACTTTATTTATTTTTTATAAAGGCAAACGCGTATACGTATATTATTTAGTTTTTGAAGGAAATATCCCTATAGGCGTGATTTCAGTGACGAAAAACGAAAAAATATCAAAGAAATTCGGGACGAAAATGATGGCGGTTAATGCGTACGTTTGCGTGTGTGCGTGCTCGACACGCGCGATCGTCGTACTGGGACGACCTATACTGTCATAACGCGTGAATCGTGCGATTCGAGTAGGTTTATTTCGATTTAGGTATAAAATTTTAAACGGATCGAAGTAATATTCAAATATATCTATAACTTGTGACGAGGCAAAAAAATAATAGCTCCTCATGGATACGTACAGGATTTATTTTCCGTAGCGGGCGGGCAGTGTAACGTAAGTTTATATCCATAGACACGTGGTCGTTTAAACAGTCTCGGAGGATACGAAGAATATGGACGATACGCATTTTGGATAGTAAAAATATACTTCGCGCGGTGGATGGCCCTCATTCCTCTCGCAAATCGAAAACGTACCGCGATTTGTTGTCAAAAACCACTTCGGGCGGTTATTAGAGAATATGGACAATAGCGAACGAGTATTAAAAATTTATCATTACCGAAAACGATGGCTATAATATTCGTTTTGAACAACGACCGCTAAAAAAATTATATTTCGCCGCGTCGAACGTATAATAAAATCGAGATCATAACGAGTATTAAAAATTTATCATTACCGAAAACGATGGCTATAATATTCGTTTTGAACAACGACGGCTAAAAAAATTATATTTCGCCGCGTCGAACGTATTATAAAATCGAGATCATATCGAGACTATAGATAATTTAGTCTGAGGGACATGTGAGAGGTGATTTGTGTGCACATCCAGAATAGGTTTAAAGTGCCCTCCTCTCACGAAAAAAACGATTTTGTTGTCTCCGACAAAAAAAGGCGCGACTCGAATCTTTTTTTTTGGTTTAATGTAAGCTTTAACGACTTATAATTATGCTTACATTTTGGCGATATAACGTCGAAACTTGTATATTTTCTTAACGTTTGGCAGTATGACACCCGTTGTGTATCTAACTACTACCCGAATGTAAATGCACGTGTCGATAATTTCGAATAGTTTAATAATAGAACGCGCGAAGCGCGATTATTTAAAAGCGAGACAAAAATTCAACTACTTAAGATAAAAAAAATTTAATTTTGACGAAAAATTTGAATTCCTTAATTTTTTTTTCGTAGGTTATTGTGGTAATAAATTTTACATTAAATGTTTCGACTCCTTTGGAGTAAAATAAATGTTCAATAATTAAAAAATTAACGACGTTTTAATTAAAACAAAATCGGTTTTTTCGTAATAACTTAGGAAAGAAGTTTACGTCTAATTTTTCGGTCTAAAATGGTTTAAAAAATATATCGTTTTCGATTCTCGAAATGTCGATATCAATTTTATTTAAAATGTTATCGGATCGGAAACGAGTGTTTAGCACATTCTAAGCGTGGTTAAATTTAAATTCGTCACTAAGTCTACTCGAGATCGACATTCTCGTAATTTTCGAATTTTTCCCCGCATCTATCTCCGAAATCAATCGAACGAATTGGATATTCGAAAATCGCCGTTGCTCGGTTTTCGAACATTGTACGATATGAAAGTGTAGAAAACGAGAAGAAAAGTAATTTTAAAATGTAATCGAATTCAAATTTGTTTTCAGAATTTTTATTGTGTTACCGGATCAATCCGGTACGTTGGAGGTGAAAATTCGTCTAACCACTACCGGCGTTGACATGCGCCGGCGAATGTACTCCCATATCGTTTCGACCGTTCACACTAACTAACGTGCACGTAACGTGTGCAAACACGAAATTGCCCGTACACGACTCGTTAATAAACAACCGTTCCCGATCTTCATAAACGATATTTTTATTCGGATTTTGGGCACATTCGCCGGGAACGTGTTTACGACTGAGCAAAAGTTATCGAAGGATCAAGTAATACGATATATCTAATTACGAACGAATTAACTCGTGTATAAACCGTGTCTTATATTATTTAAGCGCCTACGAATTAGATAAATATGACATAAAGGACGACGGTAACCAATTGTTTCACACCATCAATATTATTCTAAAGCGCAGTGGGCTGCTGTGCATCGTACGTTTACAAATTTTTAAAAGTTAATTTTAGATTCATTTGTAGGCAACGAAGAGCGTTAATGTAACGAGTTTATAACGAAATGTCTTCGTTTCGTCCGTAAGTAATCTTTAGGATGGCTCGAATTTTCCAATTTGTACTACGCGCGTTTCTATTTTCTGACGAAAATCAGGAGCGCGGACGCGACTTTTATTTACGAAGATTCGGCGCATTTCTTTTATATAATTTTAGACCTAAACGATAGCTGAAATTCGACCGTTTAAACCAACCGAATCTGGGAACCTGATAAAAAAACTCGTTTGTCTTTTCCAAGTTGTAGAAGTACGTTATTGTTATTATAATTACAGTTACGTTCAAAACGACGATAAGCGTAAGATTTTTGAAATCGTCGTTCTATTATGTTAAAAAACGAAATTAACTATCTCGTCAAGAATTTACTATTACTGTAATTGGAAAATACGAGTTTAAATATTCGATATCGAATTTTATTCGTTTTAAGTAAATAATTTTTTGTTCGGATTTTTAGGTTTATATCATCATGTTATACGCGTAAAATTATTAAACTATTTAGAATTATTGTCATATGCCCGCCAATGAAGGTCGTATAATACAAATATAATATTATTTGCACTAATCATTTACTCGTCATACAACGACACGCGATGACAAAAATTCCATCGTTTTCTTAACTATATGAAAATAATTTTAGATTTCAAAACACTAATAAAATTATCGACATGTCTGATTCTCACATAATCGAAATTCGGTTTTGATATTTTGAAATTTTAAAAATTAAGTATTTTTGTATAATTTCCTAAAAATATTTCGATTAATTTTAAAAGTTCTTTGACGCTGTTTATTCGTGTGTTAAACATTTTAACTTTGAAGCAAAACGACGACGATTTTCGTATTTTTATTTTTTTTTTGTTAAAAATGTAAAATATTAAATTTTTTATATATAGGATCTAAGCGTTTAGCCGAAGAAAACTTTTACGACATTCTATAAAAAAAATTTTTAAAAAATGTCGAAAATTAATTTCGCGTATTTTTTTTTTGCAAATGTCGAAACTTTGAATTTTGGTTACGTTTCCGATTGTTCCCGTTATCGTACCGACTCGAGTAACGACGGTTCGCTAACTTTCTTAAAATAACGAATCGGTAAATTAAGAGAGTCCGGGCCTCGAGGCTCGAGCCTCGAATAAGGGCCCAAGCCGGCGCACGTCCATATTGCTGTTCTCAAACCCGCCACGGTCGAAGGACCAATAACGGGGCGTCAGTGTGCCTACGGCCGTTACGCACGATTTAAAACGGACGTATAATTATGTAATAGAACGTATCAGTTAGCGTGAAGTTCGTCAGTGATGTGACGACCGACGGTTTCGTCAGATGTACGATGGCGTGAAATACATCTTAGTAAAAACGTGGAGACATATTTTTCTCCTTCCCCTTCTTTCTCTCTTATTTACTCTCTCTCCCTCCCCCCTCTCTCTCTCTCTCTCACATTTTTCAGTGGTTTTTATTTGCCCAACGAAATCCGCGTACGCAAAAGAGAAAGAGGGTCCGCGCGTATACAGTTCTATAGGGTGCATGAGAAGGTTGACGGTGGTGGTGGACGGTGGAGGAGTAGTAATGAACGGCGGAGGGACGGGCGAACGGGGCGGTCGAAGCGAGGCCGCGCGTAGTTGTGTCTGCGGCGTACCGGGGGGGGAGGGAAGTGGGTAGGGGAGGTCGCGTGGGGGCGGTAGGGGGCGAGCGGCGCGGAATGGCAACCGCGCCTGGCGCCTGGACGCCCGACGGATCCATAGGACCGCCGTCGAAACCTTCCCGCGGCCGTCCGACGCGCCGCGGTGGCCGCGCACGCGCGTCCCAGAATAGAACTTTGCGGGACAAGCCCGCGCCGTCGCCGTCACGGCCGCCGCCGGCCCGAAACGCCGCCTGACAGAGTGGAGTTCAGCTGCTGCCGCCGTGAGCCGCGGGACCCGCGTTATTGTAACCGCGCTCTAACGCACCGGGCAGATTTTTCTGTCTTTATTTTAAGATCGTCAGACGGTTTTTTCTTTTTCCTTTTTTTCCCCTCCCCGTTTTTATTCTCCTTCCGTCGCCGTTGCCGCCGTCGCCGCCGCCGCCGTTATCCATCTTCAATTGATCCCGTCTTCTTCACAACCTCCCCCCGCCCTCGGTACGATACAAAAATTATCCGATATTTATCCCACAAATCGCGTCCGGCCCGGTTTTCCGTTTTATGTTCGTCTATCGTATTACGTATACACAAAGTGTGTCTCGTTTGAAACCGATTAATATTTGCGCCCGATTTTCGAAATAATAATATTCTAAGTGCGCCACGGTGGAGTTCGGTCGTCGCGGATTACGCATCAGATTGGATCTACCGGATTAACACGTACACACACACACACACTTACATACACACACCTACACATATACACGAATAACTTTGGATACACCGCATCTGGTGAGTTGCACAGTACGTATTGTATATTCGTACAAATAGCGTTAGAAATTTATATTTGTCGACCAAATTCAACCCGTACAACTAATACGCGTAATACGATTCGTATGTTCGTGCGCCCGCGCATCGTTTCGTCGTCCCGACGACGCGGTGATTTTTTTTCACGTAACCTACAAATCTGTTCGTCTATATTTACGTCGTCGCGAAATATCGTAGACGCTCGCGCAGGCGTGTGTGTGTGTGTGTGTGTGTGTGTGTGTGCGTGTTGTGAAAACGGTGAGTCGTTATCGAACGGTGTGTGTGTGTGTGTGTGTGTGTGTGTGTGTGTGTATATATACACAAGGAGCGCTGGGTACCGACGGAACGGGTGGCGAAATAGGTCGCCGCGGCGTTAGTCGAACGGGTGGGCGGGCAGCCGGGTGTGTGTGTGTGTTGGTACGCGATCGGGCGCGCGCGCGCGTCGGCGCAGGGGATAACTGTGGTAGCTAGCTGTGAGTCCGCACTGCGGCTAAGCCAAGTATTCGTCTTAACCTAAAATGCGTGTATATTGCACGCGAATATTTCCAATCGGACGTCGTCGTTATTTTTGAGCGCATTTTCGCGTAGAACGAAAAGATGGTAAGTTTTCAACGAAGCCGGGAATGGGTGGTGGTGGTGTTGGCGGCGGTGGGAGGGATACGTTCGTATTTATCGTACCGTCGGTGGTGTGGGAGGAAGGGGTGGTCGTATTCGAGTATTCGTGGTTTAAGGGATGGTTCGATTGGATCGGGTCGCGGGGTCATTCGGTCATCGCAAAAATACCACTACTTCTCGCCGGTCACCGTTATACGTATATATATATATATATATACTTATTGTACGACACGTGTAAGTGCCGCGGTCGACCGGACTTGGTGACGGAAATTCGTGATTTGACGCGACGTCACGATCGTCGACAGTCCGAATGTTATCGAGTTTTACGGCGAAACGATTATTAGCCGCCGATCGTTTGTTGGTCCATTTTTCGATTCCGTTCGCGGTCGTCGCGATATTTTACGGGTAGCGTCCACGTTATTCGGTCACCGGGCGAGAATGTCCGTTACGACGACAGTCGTTATATTCAATGCAAGTACGTTTCGGACATTTACGTCGCGTCTGACGATTGTGAAATATACCGACCCGCCGGCAGAACTTGAAATTACGTTACGCGTGTATTTTTTCTTCCGACATATACGCGCGATTTTATATTGAGAGAGTTCCGTCCGTGATTTTAATTGTGTCCAATGATATAGTAGTTAAGATGATCGTTCTTTCGTAATTGACATTATTCGAGGGTTGACGTGATTAGGTGTGACCGGGTTAGGTTAGTTTATTCGGATGACGTCGACGACTTTATACGTTGCGTATATTCATATAATATCGAAGTCGAGTCAACGTACGGACAAAATTATTTATAAAAAAGAAAAATCGATCGGGTAAAAATTATTATATATACCCACACACTCACGCGCGCGCGATAAAGCTGGTCGAGTTATTCAATTTCAATCATCGAGTTACGTTACAGATAAGTTACCTTCATTAAGCTTGACTTTCGTCAAATTATAAGTTACTATAAACATAAAGTTACTGGTGAAAATTACATTCGTGTTTTAAGTTATTTCTTATAGTTATTCACGCGTGAAAATATAATCGGCGACGGTTGAAAATATTATTTCGTCTAAACGGTCACGTATATCGGAACGTATTGCGTTTAGTTGTGGATTATTATTCGTCGCGATAATTCGATTTTTTATTGAAATTCCGTTATGACGTACGATCTTTTTAAATCCCAATAATGATCGGTTTACGTTACTCGTTAGTTGTTACGATTATGTAGTACAATTACGAAGTCGGTACGTAAAAAAGTAATTCGTCCAGTTACAAATTACTTTAGAGTAACTTTGTATTTCTTCAGTTTCCAGCTTGGTGTATATATATATATATATAAATTATTTAACGCTTCGTTTGTCGTACAAATAACGTTCGGTTTCAAAGAAATTACCGTAATAAATATTTTAAAAAATTGATTCGAGTCGCGAGAATCTATCGCGATTATCTATTTTAAAATTAACGTACGTTACGTTAAATTATCGAAATGTTCGTGATTGTTTCGCGTTTTTAATTTGTACTACAGCTACAGCGTAGAATTCTTCTTATAACGCGAAATTATTTATCCAACCTCGAAAAACTTCTCTCCGCGAACGCCTTCTGAATTCAATTTAGTATAAATCTTGAAAGATACGCGCAATTTTTTTCGGATAATTCGATTTTGTCGCGATATCTTCGAGTTTTGAACAACTTTTCAAACGCCGTAAATATATTTTGAACTATTTCGAATATTTCGTAAATGTACACGAAACATATTCGTTTAATCATTCGTTAAAACGGCTAAACGGTTTTGATCATTTTACGACGTAACAATTTCAACTTAAACGTTAACGTAGTGAACTGTATACCAAAAGTCAAAACAACGCTTTAAATTTATCAATTCGAACGAAAGATATATTACGTACGTTCGACGAATTTAACTTTATAATTTGTAAATGTATATATTACGCGAAACGTTATATCGTTCAATCGAATCGTAAAAAAAGTGTGCGAATATATATATACACCTAGTTTTCGTCGATAATAACGGACAGCAAATATTATAAATTTTTAACAACATATAGTAGTCGTTAACTATATTAACCGGAACGCGTATATATAGTCGAGTTGAAAAATAATAAATATGTTCGTATAAGAACGATTGTAGGAAAAATAAAAATAAATTGGCAAGACGACCGTACTATATATGTATTTAGCGCGTTTCTGGATTGTCGTCAAGGGTATTTAAATATAAGTAAGAAGGAAAAAACCTAAAGCGAATCGTAATAAACGCCGGTAATGAGCGCGTTACGCGATTTCCATTAATCAAACGTGTAATCAATTATTATTCATTCTAAATGTGTATTGTTGCGTTATTTCATTTTTTGTTTTTGTTTTTCTTTTTTTGGGCAGAAAATCATCATGCGGGACAAAACATCTTGATCCACGCTGGTCCGGAATAACAGCAGCACACACATATACACACTTCGGGAAATCGGAGTCACGTTTTTCATTCTAAGTCTGTGATATAATTTAGTATTTTGGAAAAAATGAACCTCTTAGTCATAATCGATTTTCTCGATCACAGAATAGAGATCGAATCACCCATTTGTAATCAAATGAAAAGATCGTTATAAGTGTAATAGTGTTATTATTAAGTCGTTGACGTAAATTCGTTATTCCAATATTAGTAGTTAGTCGTATTTATATATATTTTGTAAAATTAAAAATAATAATAGTAATAATAATAATGATTACAACCATGGATTCCTACAAATATTTTTGAAACTATTAACGGTTTTTAATTGTATTTTTACAACGAAAAGTCCCTTATATTCTGTCCAATATGGGTTCTAAAGAGGCGGACGGCGGTAACGCCAAAACCGCGAAAATGAGCGATCTCAAAAAAGAAATCGACTTGGACGACCACCGGATACCGTTACCAGAGGTGTACGCCCGTTACGAGACGGATCCAGAGAGAGGTTTGACGACATCTCAAGCTAAACGATTATTGCTTAGGGACGGACCCAACGCTCTGACCCCACCTAAAAGGACTCCCGCGTGGATTATTCTGTTGAAACACCTGTTCGAAGGATTTTCAATTCTGTTATGGGCAGGCGCGGCTCTGTGTTTCCTGGCGTACGGTATCCAATATTCCACATCCGAGGAACCGCAGGAGGACAATTTATGGTTGGGAACGGTGTTAGTACTCGTTTGCGTGATAACTGGCGTTTTCGCTTACAGCCAAGAAGCAAAAAGCTCTAGGATAATGGATTCGTTCAAGAACATGGTGCCGCAATATGCTAACGTCGTACGAGACGGCGAACGGAAAAATATATTGAGCTCGGAGTTGGTAAGAGGCGACATTGTGGAGGTGAAATTCGGCGATCGCGTGCCAGCCGACGTCCGTATTATCGAGAGCCACAACTTCAAGGTGGACAACTCGTCGCTGACCGGAGAAACCGAGCCACAGCCTAGGGATTCGGCCGTGTCCAAGGCCCAAGTATTGGAAGCGAATAATTTGGCGTTTTTTTCCACAAACGCGGTCGAAGGGACTGCAAAGGCCATCGTGATACTATGTGGTGACAATACTGTAATGGGACGGATCGCCGGGTTGACTACAAGGTTGGAACAAAGGGATACACCGATCGCCAACGAAATCCATCATTTTATGCACTTGATTTCCGCGTGGGCTATTTTCTTAGGAATATCGTTTTTCATAATGGCTTTCTTGCTCGGATACCATTGGCTGGACGCTTTTATTTTCTTGATCGGGATAATCGTCGCTAACGTGCCGGAAGGTCTGCTCGCAACCGTCACCGTGTGTTTGTCGTTAACGGCGAAACGTATGGCTTCGAAAAACTGCGTCGTGAAACATCTGGAAGCGGTCGAGACTCTCGGGTCCACATCCACCATCTGCTCCGACAAAACTGGAACACTGACCCAAAACCGTATGACTGTGACGCATTTGAGTTATAACAAGGAAATCATCGAAGTAGACTACTTCAAAGACCCTACTGGCGTAACGGAAGAGGCTAGGAACACCAAAGCCTACCAGTCATTGGTCAGAGCCGGGTGCCTTTGCAGCAGAGCCGAATTCATTTGCGGACAAGATAATACCCCGGTGTTGAAAAGAGAAGTAATGGGCGACGCGTCCGAAGCGGCTATAATCAAATTCTCCGAGCTCGCAGTTGGCGACGTGATGGCGTTCCGCGACCAACACAAAAAAGTCGCGGAGATTCCGTTTAATTCCTCCGACAAATTCCAAGTTTCGATTCACGTGTTACCGTCGAAGGGACAACTGTTGGTCATGAAAGGAGCACCTGAGAGAATTTTGGCCCGTTGTACTAGAATGCGTTACGGAGACGGCGTTGTCGAGTTGGACGACAACATCAGACAGGAAATGGACGAGATCATCGAACAACTCGGTAGTTACGGGGAACGAGTACTCGGGTTTTGCGACCTGTTCCTGAGCACGGACCAATTCCCAATCGGTTTCAACTTCACTACGGACCCGCCGAATTTCCCATTGACCGACTTAAGATTTTTAGGCCTGATGTCTATGATAGACCCGCCACGACCCGGCGTACCGGACGCGGTGGCCAAATGCCGTTCGGCCGGCATCCGCGTAATTATGGTCACTGGTGACCATCCCGTGACCGCCAAGGCCATCGCGAAGGCCGTGGGTATCATAACCGAGGGCTCGGAAACATTGGAAGACATCGCGAAACGGCGTCGGGTGCCCGTGTCTTCGTTAGACCCGCGGGAATCGACTACGATCGTTATCCAAGGGTCAGTGTTACGGGACATGACGACGGAGGAACTAGAACACGTGCTGCGGACGAACCGGGAAATCGTGTTCGCCCGGACCTCACCCACGCAAAAGTTAAACATCGTCGAGGGCTGTCAGAATTTGGGAGCGATCGTGGCCGTGACCGGGGACGGCGTGAACGATTCGCCGGCGCTGAAGAAGGCCGACATCGGCATAGCGATGGGCATCACCGGGTCGGACGTGTCAAAGCAGACGGCGGACATGATACTCTTGGACGACAATTTCGCGTCGATCGTGACTGGCGTGGAAGAGGGCCGTCTGATTTTCGACAATCTGAAGAAGTCCATCGCGTACACGCTGGCGTCCAACGTGCCAGAGATCACGCCGTTCCTGTTGTTCATCGTCAGCGGTATCCCGTTACCGCTCGGCGTCGTGGCCGTGTTGTGCATCGATCTGGGCACGGACATGTGGCCGGCTATATCGCTGGCATACGAGAGGGCCGAGTCGGACATCATGCTGAGACATCCCCGGAACCCGTCCACGGACAAGTTGGTCAACGGTAAGCTGATATTCGTCGCGTACGGTCAGATCGGCGTGATTGAGGCGGTCGCCGGGTTCTTCTCGTATTTCGTCATAATGGCCCAGTGTGGATGGTTGCCCGGTAAGTTGCTCGGCATCCGTAAGGAATGGGACTCGAAGTCGGTTAACGATCTGGAGGACTCGTACGGCCAAGAGTGGACGTTCACCCATCGCAAAGAGCTGGAGTACACGTGTCACACCGCTTTCTTCATAGCCATCGTGGTGGTACAATGGGCCGACCTGATCATCTGCAAGACCCGGTACAATTCCATCTGTCACCAGGGCATGGACAACTGGGTGTTGAATTTCGGTATGGTGTTCGAGACGCTGGCCGCCTGTTTCGTTTCCTATTGCCCCGGCATGACCGAGGTGCTCAAGACCTATCCCGTCAAGGCCGAATGGTGGTTGCCCGCGTTGCCGTTCGCCGTCGTCATATTCATCTACGACGAGTGCCGGCGTTTTTGGCTCAGGACTCATCCAGGCGGATGGGTCGAACGACACACTTACTATTAAAAAGAAACGTTGATTAAAAGTATAAGCGAAATGTTTTCGAAACGTTTACGGTAAAACGATTAAATAATTATATTAATAATAATAATAATAATAATCATCATCATCACTCATCGCGTCAATGTCCCTGTATAAAAAAAAGAACAAAAATAAACGAAAAATCGATTAATTAAAAAAAAAAATTGGGCGCGCGTATATATATATATAACGAACGCGTAAAAACTTCATTATTAAAAATAAAAAATAAAAAAATGTATAGCTGTTATTGTTATTGATAGTTTTATTAGTTATTTATATATGCGAATTTTTTTGAAAGAATAGTTTAAAAATCGGTAAAATTAAACGCTAAACAAAAATGTCACCCGGAACTTTAAACATTATATACGAAAAAAAACCCAGTAATTTGTAATAATAATAATAATTATTATTATATAATAAAAAATGAGTGTTCATTTACCATAGGCCTAGACTATTAAATATTATGTAAGTATATATAAAAAAAAATCGTTGAACAATGCATAGTGTTGAATTTTAGAGTTATTCGTATAAATGTTTTGTTATATATTATAAATAATGATATAATATATATATATATATATATATATATAGTATAAAA